>CAUYON010017670.1:0-17880 GCA_963573935.1 Arctocebus calabarensis
ATGAGTCCAGTGAACAAACCTTTATGTATTACATCAATGATGGAGTATATGGATTGTTTAATTGCATCCTTTATGATCATGTTCATGTAAAGCCTCTTCTGCAAAAGAGACCTAAACCAGATGAGAAGTATTATTCATCTAGTATATGGGGACCAACATGCGATGGCCTTGACTGGATAGTTGAGCGCTGTGAACTGTGAGAAATGCATGTGGGTGACTGGATGCTCTTTGAAAATATGGGTGCTTACACTGTGGCTGCTGCTTCTACTTTCAATGGATTCCAGAGGCCGACTATGTACTATGTGATGTCAGGACCAATGTGGCAACTCGTGTAGCAAATCCAGAACCCTGACTACCTACCCAAAGTAGAAGAGCAGGATGTTGGCACTCTGCCTATGTCTTGTGCTTGGGAAAGTGGAATGAAATGTCACCCAGCAACTTGTGCTTCAGCTAGTATTAATGTGTAGATATCATTCTGTAGCTGATAACTGTGAGTTTAGTTTGTATTAAGGGATTTGAGGGGACCATTTAACTTAATTATTGCTAGTTTTGAAATGTCTTTGTAAGATTAGGGTTGGCACAGATGCAGCAATATGTAAGATTAGGAGATGGGGGTCACACTTATCTGTGTTCCTATGGAAACTATTTGAATATTTGTTTTATATGGATTTTTACTCACTTTTCAGACATGCTGTGAAAGAGCACCCCTCTGCTGCTCAGCAAGCATTTGTAGCTTGTACAGTGGCAGAATGGGCCAAAAGCTTAGTGTTGTGACCTGTTTTAAGAGTAAAGTATCTTGAAATAAAAAAAAAAAAAAGAAAATGTGGATACAATTCACCAAATGGAACTGGCTGAACTGCAGAATTGTGACTCTCTGAAAGATGCATTCAAGTCAAGCAGCCTTCCTAATTTCTATGCATCTCTTCCCTCTGAGACATATCCTAATCTCAGGAACCATGCACTCAAAATGACAACCATCTTTGACAGCACTTATGTCTGTGAACAGACATTTTCCAGAATGAAACTTCTGAAATCTCCAACCAGATCTAAACTAACTGATGCACACGTTCATCACTTGTTACGACTAGCAGTGACAAATATGGACCCGGAAATTGACCATCTCGTTAGCCAAAAGCAGGCCCATAGTTCCCATTGGAATACTGGTAAGTTTGTTGGTTTAACTTTATTTGTTCTTCATTTTAAATATTGTATTTTTTCTCGTTTTGTTTTTTTTACTTCAAAATAAGAAATGTGCAGTGTGCATAGTAATTTGTTCATAGTTTTTTTTTTTTTTTTTAACTATAGTCCAGCCTGCCAGTGGTCTGAGGGACAGTGAACTGGCCCCCTGTTTAAAAAGTTTGAGGACCCCTGGTCTAATACTTCCCTCACCTGTCATGCACCATCTCAATAAATAGCTATTGCAGAGCTTGCTGGGGCTACCCTGCACTTAAGGTTAGCCCGCCTCTTGCAAGCCTGTACTTTTATCCAAGTCACACCTGTTTCCTTCATGCAACAAAATCATTTCTAGATAAGCACCATACTGAAATATATTAATCTCAATGATTCCACAATGTTAAAAGCAATTCATTTTCAAAATAAGTTTTATTCTTGGTCAAACTATACAAGATGACATTACGGGATACATATAAATAATAAAATAGTTACTATAAGTGAAACAGATTAATACATCCTCTCACAGGATGTTTTTTTGATAAGAGGAGCTAAAATTTGCTTTATAAACAAAACTCCCTAATATAATACAACGTTATTAACTATGGTCTTCATGTTGTACATTATATATCTAAATTTTTCTATTCACACATTTGTTACTTTGTATCCTTTCACCTACTGTAAAAGCAATTCGTTTTCATATTATGTTACAGAATATCAAACATGTCTAGTCAAACAGCAAAGGAATAGAATTTATGTTAATTTTTTTTTTCGAATTGTGAAAGCCAGCTCTTCTTAGTCATCATAAATGGTTACCAAAGTCACATAGATTAGACATAGATTTATCAGAGGAAAAAAACTAATGATTGTATTGAGTTACCCTTCAGAAGATTTTTAGAACTCTTTAAAACCTTCCTGGTGAGGCTCAGTGCCCATGGCTCTGTGAGTGGGGTGCCAACCACATACACCAAGGCTGATGGGTTAGAGCCTGACCCAAGCCTGCTGAACAACAATAACAGCTGCAACCAAAAACACAGCAGGGCATTGTGGTGGGCACCTGTAGTCTCAGCTACTTGGGAGGCTGAGGCAAGAGAATCACTTAAGTCCAAGAGTTTGAGATTGCTGTGAGCTGTGATGCCACAACACTCTATCAAGGGCAACATAGTGAGACTCTGTCTCAAAAAGAAAAAAAAAGAACCCTTCCTGGTGAATTTAAAGATAAAATGTACCTGAGTACATATTTTTTAAAACAATCAAAACATTGTGTATCAACAATATGTCACAGGAGAAAAAATACTGGTTTATAAATGTATACTTTTTAAAGATCCATTTTCTACAGATTCCAAATATTCTTAAAGAAAGAGTATTATTCACAGTTCCTAAAGTTTCAAGTGGTGTTTAAAATTTTACATACATAGCATCTATTTCACATATATACTATTACCATGATTAAAATGTAAGTAGTAAATTTAGAGCTATAACCTCACAACCTAGGTATATTGCCCTTTTTTTAATGGGAAGAGAGACAAGATGGAGACTAATAAAAAAAAAACTAATATTTTCCATAAAAATATACATGGACATGAAAAGAATGGCCGTTTCTAGCAGTTTATATTTAAATTACTGACTTTTAGGAAAGATCCATTTTCAGGTAGAATGAGATACATACATGCACCTCAAATTTCTGCCTACTTTCAATATTTCATTGAGAGTTTTAAAATAGAAATATTGTTGAGGACATAAATCTCTAGATTACTGGTGGTTCTACTTTTTATTTCCTGGCACTTCTCTTTCTGAGAAAATCTTCCTCTTCCATAGAGATCTTTGTGTTGTATAGGAACAATACAGAGGAGAAATTTACACAGAGTGAGAAATAGAATGTGAAGCTATTCACAGACATTGAAGGAATGAATACTTCACCATTCAATATTTACTGAGTATCTCTTATTTATTTAGAGCTGCCCCGAACAGTGGCAGGTGTTAAAGATATCACATAGGTCATCCTAGCTATCAAGGAATTTTTTGATTCAATAATCAATTATTACTATAGTTATGGATTTGACATTGTTTACATGCCACATGTAGCATTAGCTGCTCAACATGCAGCTCTAAAAGTAGCCTGAGTCTACTCTTTGGTCGAAGCCAAAGGCTCCGCAGAGAAACAAATTACAGGCTACAAAGCACACAACAGCAAAAGTGGCTGGGGCAGAGGTTAGCATTGTGAAACTCCAGTGGTAGAATTTCATCAGAAGGTGAGTGTCATGGGGGGAGAGGTGTGTAAGAATCCATTGGTGGACGGTCAAATAGAGCTCCTGAAAGGGTTCACGCCTGGGCCAAGTGTTGAAAGGTGAGGCTGACTAGCCAGTGAAGGTAGTGGGAACGTCCAGGCACAGAAGATAGCATGTACAAAGTGAAAGGATAAATGGTAGAGTTCACGAGGGCAAATGGACGTGTATGGCCAGACTTGAGTCACGTATAAGCCATTTGGCCATTTACACCTGCTAATGCTGAGGATGTGGATTGAATTAGACAATCCTGACTTTATGAAATTTAAAATTCATCAAGTCAAATAAAATTTAGATAAGTAATTATAAAAATCAATATTGATTTATAACAATGACAAATGTCAAGTGTAAAGTGTTTTGAGAGCACATAATTGGGAGAGGTGGCTAAACTTAATCTGGAATTTTAAAGAAGGTGAATGATTTAAAATAAGCAGGTGCTCCCCACTTTCACTTAAAAGCCTGGCCGTACACATCCATTTGCCTTAGAGAACTGTATCATATAAGGGGACAAGAGGAAAGAGATTGAACATCCCAGGCAAAGACCTGGAGCCTATATTATGGTTTTTGGTATAACACTAAGAGCACTTTGGAAGTCACAGAAGTTTGACCTTCAAGAACAGAGCAATTGTGTTGTAGTAAGTAGAGGTAATACAGAGTCAAGAAAGATTTGTAGAGGAAAACAGAGATCAGATTATGAAAGGCTTTTTAAAAAACATATTGATTTTTATCCTGAATTGAGGAGTTAAAAGTAAAGGAGACACCAAGTATGTTTCTGAGATTTCTTGGCTTGCAAAACTAGCTGGATATGTGTACAATTCACCGAGAGAGAAGGCAGAAAGGAGAAAAATTGATTTGGAGACTTGATGTGCTCTTTTTGAGATAAAGTGTCTAAGGGACTTCTGAGGGGTGTTGTGCAGCAGTTGGTAGATTTATAAGATTCTCAGGTGAAATTCTCTTGGTAGTCTAGGTGGAATAATAATAATTCTCTTGGTAGTCTAGAATAATAAATGCTGTGTGAAGAACTGAGGTGAACTGACCCTAAGCCAGTTAAAGAGGGAAAAGGTTATCTTTAAACAGGAAGATAAAAACCATCTTTGCTAAAGAGATGGGTTACATTTAGCTTTGAAGGGCAGGGAAAAATCTGGAAAGGGAGCAGACCATAGGGCGGGAGGGTAGGGAGCATGGCAGAGGGAAAACAACATGAAGACATTATATTATGTATAATAGAAAGTATAAAAATGTGAGGGGAGAATGGCAGATATGACCAATAGGAAAGAAAGATGGTAGTGCCGAAAAGGATCCCCTCCCCCACCCCAGAGTCACCTTGAATTAAAGTCCACGGTCAATCCATTAACACATCCCCTGGTTTATAAAGAAATGTACACATAGGGCGGCGCCTGTGGCTCAAAGGAGTAGGGCGCCAGCCCCATATGCCGGGAGGTGGCGGGTTCAAACCAAACCGGGTTCAAACCAAACCCTGACCAGAAACTGCAAAAAAAAAAAAAAAGAAAGAAATGCACATACAAACACTAAATTAGAGCTAAAAAATGGAAGCTTTAGCAATGGAACATCTGGCTAGTGAGCCATACTTTGGCCGTATAATTTTTATAACTGAAATGAGAAAAACCGTGATTTCTAATAAAATGGCTTTCACTCTGTCATGATGAAGTTTTCAAAGTGCCTTCATCTGTTAATGTTTTATGTTCTTATCAACCTTGATGTTCAAAGATGCCTCGTGATTGCCTAAGATTGCAAACTACTGAGTGCTCAACAGGGATTTGATCCGAGATCCTCCAGCTCCAATTATACAACATTTCCATGGTAAATCTATATAATGGCAGGTAGGTCCTTTTACATATTATAAATTTGCTCCATATAATTTTTCTTGCTTTTGGCTCTTAATTTTTCACAAAGCATTTGCTTTAATTACTCTAATGGAAGGGAATACATACCTACGTATTTTTTTCAAAAATAAGTCATTAACAACATCTACAGAGGAATCAGTAATGGTCAAAATACCCATCCCCTCCTGTTCCCCTCACTGCCTTAATAATAGAGATGTCCTTGGGTGGGTAATGGTGTCTTTAAATGCTTCTCAGCTCTGTGAACATGTAAAAATCCATGTGTGCCTACAGATGGTAGCCTGGGCTCAGATGTACCTGTTGTTTGGGTTTCTATGGAAACATAGAAACTTGTCATTTGAAAAATAATTCATTTACAGGGGCATGTGGAAATCATAGAAGGGGAGGATTCTTAATATATATGTGTGTTTTTTCCCTTGGGGGAAAAAATATCTGTGTTTGTGCTTCAGTGAATGCCAACCATAGTCATGACACTTAAAACATAAATTCTCAAGTCTGTCTGGTAAAAATTATAACTGAGTTTAAGAAATATTCCTAATATTTACATATACATACTAAATTCTATTTTTCATAGATATTTTTTAGTCAGTGTGCATGTGTGATAAATAATAAGGTTACTCAATTTACTGTGTAGTTTTCTTCTTTAGAACTTTTTTTGGATAATGAATAAATTTTTAGTTTACTACATTAAATCATTTTACAAAATCTTTCAAGTATTTATTTACATTAATTTGACCCTATAAATGCCATAAAATGACATGATTTCCTAGCAAACTCCTATCACTTAATTACATCCGTCATATAAACAGAAATGGTCTTAAGGAAAGAATAGAAAGAAAGAATACTACATGCTAACATATACTTAAATAGAAGGCAGTAATAACTCCAAGAACCAGTATTCAGGGCATAGGAACCACAGCAAGGTGACCTGAGGCTGAAGGACTGGGGAGTGTCATTTCTAGGCCCCTTTGCTCTGATCATAATTGTCAGTATAACAGTGGATACAGGAGACTTGGCTTCGAGCTCCATACAGCCACTTAAAATCTACGTAATAGACAGACATAAACTTGTAGCCAAGATGGAGTGACCAGGGACTAGATTTAGTTTCCTACCTGAAACAATCACTGAAACCAGACGAATCATATGAAATAAATGATCTCCATTTGACATCAGGCAACAAAAGACAGAAAACAATCAAGGTAAGCCCTGCTATTGCCCTGGTAGAAGTAATGAGACAACAAGCAAGATCAATAGAGCCCCCCCAAAAAACTAAAATTCAGTAAATGTTCATTAATGTATAGTAATGGAGTTCCGATCAGCACTTGTGTGAGGGAGGGTACGTGTGCTGGGGGAGGGATAGCAGAGGAGTATGAGGAATCTTCGGGAGTGAGGGACAGGTTCAATACCTTGATGATGCTGGTGGAGTCACAAATGTTCAGAAATATCAGATCATGCAGGTTAAATATGTACAGTTTTCCATATGTCACTATAGTTTAATAAAGCTGTTTTAAAAAACCTAGATGACCACAAGCAAGTTATTAAACCTTGACTTCACACATCTATATTATCAACTTTATACATGTATTATATGGAATAAATGGGGTATTTGTGGGTGTCAGCGGCTTAACACGTCACCCAGCACATTAGAAGGCCTCAGTGAATCTGCAGGCTTCTTTGCACAGTACCAGATGGCATATATTCCTTTTTCTTCTACCTCCTGCTTACAGTGAATAGCACAGTGTACATAACCGTGAACTTTTATCATGCCCCATAAGACAAGTCATCATGGTAGCACCTCTATGAGTTTGTTGGCAAGAAATTAATCTTCCGGCATTGCTTAGCTGTCTAATGCTTGGCTGCAGGAAATTAAGTCCTGTGAGCTGTCTCTGCCCTGGCGCCTGCCTGTGGAAGCCAAACTGATATTATGCCAAGATTTCTGTCAAACGAAGTGACAGGAGCAGGATGGAGAGGGAAAAAGCTGCCACTGGAGTTATTTTGACAGAAATTTTGATATCCCAAAGCCGAAGTGACATAATTCATCAAAGACTTGGTTTCATGGCTGTCTACCCAGCTAGTGCATATGTTGGTCATGCAAAGACATACTTTTGTGATGTTATGGGCTGATTTATTTCCCCTCAAGGTTACCCTAGTACCTCAGAATATCACTGTATTTGGAAATGAGTTCTTTAAAGAAATAATTAACTTAAAATGGTGTCAGTAGGGTGGGCTGTCATCCAATGCATCTGGTGTCCTTATTATAACAGGAAATTTAGGCGCAGACATACAGAGGAAAGATGAAGAGAACAGAAGATGGCCAAGAATGATTGCAGGTGAAAGAAACGCTGATGTCGCCTTGATCTTGAACTTCTCCAAAGCCAGGAAAAAATAAACTTGTTGTTTCACCCAGCCAGTCTGACACCTTTTTAAGGTGGCCCTAGAAAACTAATATACAGACTATTTTTATTATTCTTAAAAATCATCATCTTTTCTTGGGTCTAATGGAGTCTCATTGTATCTACATATATTTTTATGTAGAAATATGAATAGTCCACAGAATTTTTCAGTCTACTGCATGTGTTTCTGTGTTTGTGATTATTTTCCTTTGCTGATGCTTTTCTGGCTGTGCCTACTGCTAATTGTTTTTCTTGTAAGCGTTATTCACTTTTTGGCCTGGTACCACATTCACATTAAGAACACAGAATCTTCCTCCTCTTTTCCTACAAGGAACCATTCTGGCTTCCATGCTGAGATACTTTTCTCTCTCTCATTAAACTTATGAATGTTAAATTTGTACAACAGTAATGTATAAATCTTCCTTGAACAGCATCAAGCAAGTTGAAAAATAAGATATGTAGGTTGTCTTTTTTAGGTTTTTGGAAAATTAGACATTTTTACCTATTGCCTTAATTAACCATTCATAGTTATATTTTCTTATCAATTTTCATTACATATGTTTTGGCACCAAAACTGAATTGAAGGGATACTTAAAAATAGTTGAAGTGATGGAGGCTATTTTGCTAACTTAAGTCTTTTCCAGCTGATATATAACTGTGATATATAAGGTAGGAAAAGAGAGAAGAAGGGAGGGAAAGAAGGGTGTTAGAAGAATGAAAAACAGAGCAAATTTGGTTAAATCATTTTCCCCTTTGCATTCGTGTTGTCTATCTGCAACAGGTTATGCTGAAGCCTTTAATGTTTTGTTTGCTACATGTTTTTTATTAGTGTATTAGAAACAGGGACTATTGCTTACATTAATGATCTTTAAATCATGGTGCATCACCCTTCTGCTTCAGAATTACTTAGTTTGATCAGTGAAAACGTAAATTCTTGGGCCCATTCCAAATCTACTGAATCTTGAGGGGGATATGGTTTGGAATCTGTATTCCTATCATGCTCCAAATTTTTTTTTCTTTTTCAGGGAACAACTTTAAATTCTATGGTATCAGGTAAAGATGATGGCTATAACATTCCCCAACAAAAGAGAAAGTTGACTAAGAAGGTGGAGAACAAGGCAAGTAGCAGCAGACAGGACCATTAGGAATTTGTTGGTGTTCTATTAGTGCACAGGAAGAAAGCAGCGTGAATCTAGAAATAATTTCTTGCTACAAATAAGAGAACTACTTCAGAAACATAGTAATAGTTCAGAGTGCTCAAGAAATCAGTGTATTTTTTAATTAAGCTAAATATGCCTCTTTATAATTGAGTTTTAACAGTGATGCTTAACATTGATTCTTGAGACTATTTCAGGCTACCATACAGAAACTGATCTTTATTTGTCAAGAGTTAAAATACATTAATCACATAAAATGCTTCGAACCAATAAAAATTTGCTTTTTCAATGTTTTCAAAAAAAATCTTAATCATTTGGAATTTTAGAAATTACAAAGACATTTTCAGGAAAGAATAACAAGTTAATAGCTAATTACTGTCTCCTTTTAAAAAGGGTTAGTTAGGGCTTCCAGTAAGAAATCATCATGTTCTGAGCCAGCACATGTTCACTCAGCTTCTCTGATCTTCTGACTTCGGGGTCAGCTCAGATAGCACCTTTCCTCCACGCTGCTGCACTGTGAGAATCAGAAAGACATTCAGATATTGACAAATGTTGACTAGGGGAAAAAAACTCCCTTGGTTGGGAATCACCAGTCTACCCAGCCATTCTATCATTTACTCTGCATCTCCCAACCAGACTAAATTTCCCCATTCTCTATTTTTCTACAGAAATTGGACTTTAGTATTTTTGCTAAATTGGAATCAGAGAGTTCTACTTAAAGAAAAAATTAATAAGCAAATCTGTATAATAGTAGTCTACAGATGTAAAATGCTAGGAAAATGTAGGCATAGAATTCATCTTTTGTGTTGCCACATTTGATATTTTTTCATTCTTTCAAAAAACTGAGCATTTATCATCCTTTAGTTACCAAATAATTTGGCATAACTGGGTTCCCTAGAGCAGAAAAATATATGGGGAGTAGTTAGCAGCTGTTATCCAACTGTCTTTTAGTATGAAACAGATCCTGGAGTGGCACTGGACACATCACATGATTAGGGGGTGAAATCCAGTTAACTGGGCAAACAAAATGGGTGGGCATGCAGCATTTGGATAGTTAATTTTATGTGTCAACATTTGAATGAGATTAACATTACATTGCTAAACCTTCAGTTAGCAAACAGTCTCCCATAATGTCAGTGGGCCTCATCCAATCAACTGGGGACCTGAATAAAACAAAAGGATTGGCCTCCCCAAACCAGAGGGAATTCTCCAGCAGCCCGACTGACCTGCACACTCAGCTTTGCTGGATCTCTAGCCTGCTGACTCACATTGCTGGTTTTGAATTTGCCAGTCTCCATAATCATCTGAGCAATTCCTTATAACAAGTCTAATTCTATATATGCACACCCTATTGGCTATTTCTATGGAAAACCATAACTAATAGACATATCCAAGGAGAGTTGGTAGTTGAAACCTGTAGAAAGCATCAAGAGGTCCAATCTTCAGGAGTAAGGTTGTATGGAGTGGCTGGTGTGACACAGTCATAGGAATTTTAGAAAGAGTAAGCATTTAGGAATTCAGGAAGTTCATTGAAATCAGAAAAGTCTTTCAGCATTATGCCTCCAATCCTCTCATTCTGGTAAAGATATTAGCAACAAGGTATGGCCCTAAAGATTTACCAGGATAGTAACTTGGATCAAGAAATTCATGATGAATTGAGCTTGGATCCCAGAAGAACAAGCTAGATAATGAATAAAGATACTTTTTATTACATGGTATATGATGATTGCTATAAGAAGTGGTAAGCAGTAAGACCAACAGTGATTGTCAAATCAGAGAAGCTGAGTTAACACATGCTATCTTAACACAAGGTGATTTATTTATTAGTGGTGGCCCAATCTTACCCTTTTTCAGAGGAGGTAACAATTAGTTTTGTTTTCTAAACATTCCAGAAAATGTTTTTAGAATGTAATTCATTGTTGCGGGAAGCTATCCTCCTACAACAATGAATTAAATCTACGGAGAAAACTATCATGTTTGAATTAGGCCTTTAAGAATTGATAATAATCCAAAAGGAAAAAATGGAAAAAGTTGATTCCAGTCAAAGGGGAAAAAATGGAGAAAATTCAGAGAACTATGGTCAAATTTATAAGTGGGGAGAAAGTAGAATATGTAAGATCAGAAAGGTGGGTTGTGGGGGGTTAGAGCAGTGCTGTTGAATTTTAGCACATAAGAATCACCTGAAGATTTCTTAAAAGACAAACCAATTGGCTATATCTCCAGCCTTTTTTACTTGGTTGGTCTTCAGTGATGTCTGAAAATTTGCATTTCTAACAAATTTTCAAATATTGCTGCTGCTGGTGGGCTATAAAGCACATTTGTTAAGTGTCAGAGATGCCTAGAAGGATGTTAGGAATTTAATTTCTGGGCAAGAAGAGGGCCATTAATCAGAACAGTCATTTAGGAAGATTACTCAAAACAGTGTACAGTATGCATTATATTAGGGAGAAAACCAGTACAAAGAAATAAACCAATTAAAGGTCATGCCAAGTGCCACCAAACAACTTGAATCCTTTGCATCCGTGATTTGGGCAGCCTGAGAGAGAGTCCTGGAGCAAAGTGCCTGTAGACATAATTCTCTCTTGACCCCAGCTGTGTAATTATGGTCTGCCTGGAGTTTTGTCTTCGCCACTTATGCACAATCCTCGGTTCTTTGTAATGAATCTCCTGGGATAAACCCTAAGCTGACAGCCTTCAGACAGGCTGCCTGCCTGCACTTAATAAGTAGGATTGAGGTCACAAAAGCTAGGTGACAGCGCAAGGAGAAGCTCCCTTAGATAGCCAAATCACTTGAAATTGTATTTCTTTCTGGGTCAACAAAAGAGCAAAAGATATTGCCTCTGCTGCTACCTCATCCCATTTTCCAAATTATCTCTAAGGAGGTTGGATAAATCCATACGTCAAAAAGCCTTTGAGCAATAAGGCAACTTTGCAATAATATAAGATTTGCAAGACCTGTCAAACAGACAATCTGTTTTAGAATCCGCACAAAATCTAAGAATTCTAATAATCAGAGGGGCTCAGTTTGAACTGATTAGACTTCTTTTCCAAACCAAATTTTCTCTTCTTGACTGGAAAGTACTGCTTATTTATCTATGATGCTTGGTACCACCAGCCCTAGGGGGAAGGGGAAAAAAATGTTCCTTCTCCAGCAACTAATCTGACCCTTCTGATGATAAGGAGCTCTTGTCAACAAGCTCAAGTCTGGCAAACAAGCAAGCTGGAGGCTGCTTCCACTGCCCACAAATTCTCCTGCCTAAGGGTTTCTAAACACAAGCAGGAACTGGAAAAAAATTGGAGAAATGCAACCTATGATAAACATCGCTGTTTCATCTTTTCTTTCCAGGTTTTTTTACCCTCTTTCCAATTAAGAAATAAACAAACAAAACTTACTCTTAATTGATTGTGACCCCAGCATCTTCAGACCAGAATCTTGCCCCACCCTTAAATATGGCTTTTTCTTTCTTTCTTCCTTTTTCTTCAGAGATCCCACGATCGTCTCTCCAACACATGCCTTTCCTTCTTTTTTCCTCGGTTCCTCCGGCTCACCCGAAACTGCTATGGTGCTTTCTTATATTCTGACAGCTACAACCTACCTAAACGTAGGTTTTTGAAAGTAAAATACATGCTTTGTTTAAAGTTATGACAGGATATCAAATGGAAATAAAAATGAAATGAAGAGATGAAACAAAAGGAGGGAGGAAGGAAGGAAGGGAGGGAGGGAAGAAAATTTAAACTACGTGATATAGCAAGACAGTAGTTTTTCCCAAACTCCTCAGTGGTGGTCCTTAAACTCCGCTGTGTGCCATACCACCTGGGATACCCATTGTGGCTGCTAATTTTAGGGCCCCAACCCTGGAGATTCTGATCAGTAAGAGTCTGAAATAGATCTCATAGATGTACATTTATAACCTTCTCTCCACATATTTCTGTGCTGGTAGCCTGGGGCAACCACACCTTAAGAAGCTTCGAAAATTTAGATTGTCCCTACAGAACACTGTCAGGGTAAACAGCCTGTGCTTGTTGTCAAGTTTTGCCAGATGAGAGGTGGGACGGATGATAAACAGCAGCTGCTTAGATTTAAATGTCTGGGGAAGTAAGCACAGGTGGTCGGAGATTCACCAGCCTTCTAAGCCACTAAGCACCAAGATTCCCATCTGCTGTGAGCCTCCCTGTCCCAGGAAAGTCTTTTCCATTCCCCAGCTGTTAGATGGCTTTCTCACACCTCTTCTCTCTTCCATGTGCAAAAACTTTGTTATGGACTGAACTGTGTTCCCCCAAAATTAATGTGTGGAAGCCCTAACCCTCAATGCACCTGTATTTGGGATAGACCTTTAAAGAGGTAATAAAAGTGAGTTTATGAGGACAGGGCCTTCATCTATCAGACTGGTATCTGTGTAAGAAGAAGAGACACCAGAAATATCGCCTTCTCTCCCCGCGAGTATGCAAAACAAGCTCTGTAAGGACGTAGCAAGAAGGTGACCATTTACAACCCAGCAGAAGGCTCACTACACTCCAACCCTGCTGGTTCCTTGATTGTGGACTTCTAGCCTTCAGTAGGCCTGTCCAGAACTAGCTACTTGGAGAGATAATTGGATGGATCTATCTGTCTATTCCAGTTTATAGACCAAAACATTAACAACGGCCATTTCTAATGATAAAATTATAGAAAACATTTATCTACTGCTTTGGCTTATTTCTAATTTTTAAAATAATGAAATAATTTTTTAAAATTGCAGATATATAAAAAACAGTCACTTGAATTTTATGGAATTCAAGGTAACAAGGTCTCAATTTGAAGGGGATATGTCTGATGCGTGAGATTAAAGGAAACAACCTTTATTTAACTTGGGGACAAAAGACACTAAAATAGGCTATATGTTTAAATGTTTTGATGATATTAGTTTGTAAATTCTTTAAAAACATTTGACTGGTGAATAAAATAAAACCATAAGAAAAGAAAAATAGAAATATAGTCTGTGAATCTTTTTGAAGAGGTTTTTCTTTTCTTAGGTAGGACTGCCTGTAGCAGTTCTCTGCATGCTAGAGATAAGATCAAAGGCATGACTCACTCTTACTCTCAAAGCGAATGCCGAATGCCGTTCACTTTGAAGTAAACTTTTAATCCTGTCTTAGTGTTTTTACAAGTCATATATATGCACATATCTATATGTTTGTATTAATTTGCACCTTGTTTGTGTTTGTGGTGGTTTTATTAACCTTAATACAGAAGAAGAAAAAAATCCATGTATATCATATATAAAAATAGGACTCTTTCATATTTAATATTCATATGACAGGCTTATCTTAGACTCATATAAAAGTTTTATTTTTAATACCACCTACTACTTGCAGATGTAATTTTTAAATCTCTGTGTATATAGTTGTGCTATAAACAAATTCTTGAATGACAACGCTATTCTTTTTTAAACAATAGCTGAGTGAATTATGCTACTAATGTTAAAAAATTATTCAGACAAAATAAAACGAACTGTAAAAATATCTTCCTTAAATAGTCTGTCTATGAAACAAGAAACCCAGAATCATTTAAATGTTCTTTTTAATTACATTTCCCTTGAAGGCATAAACTTATATTAATATTAGAAAGATTATAGATCAGTGATACAATGCATACATGATCAAAAAAATAGAAATAATGATCATAAAATCAGATCAGGTTAAAATTTTGAAGTATAGGCATTTGCAATAGAGCTGGAGGGATTACTAACTGAACACATCTCACACTTTAATTAAATTCCTGAAAGATCATGGGGTCTTAGAGACCAACATTAAAAAGTAGAAAAACACAGGTGGCATTAGGCTTCCAAGAAAAAAAGCTGAAAACCAAATTTCAAAGGCATCAAGATACACATATGTTAAGGATAATAATTTAAAATAAGCTTTTAGAAAGAAAAATAATTATGTTTCAACAGTGATTTTTTAAATATGTAAAATAAATTAATGAGAAAACAAAAAAGAAAGATTCTAAATGTTCCTCCCTTTTTTCATGAGGGCAAAACATGAGGAAAACAATAATTACAGACATTCACAATAGCCTGCTTACAAAATTGATTTATTAGGATTATCACATGTTGGATTATGACACAAACTTCACAAAAATGAAAGTCATCAAGACATATAAAACATGTTCTCCGGCCATGCCTGTGGCTCAAGGGAGTAGGGCACTGGCCCCATATGCTGGAGATGGTGGGTTCAAACCCAGCGTTGGTCAAAACCGCAAAAAAAAAAAATATGTTCTCTATCACAGTGGAATTAAATTAGAAATTAACAAAAAGAAAAATATCTGAAAGGTCCTTCAAATATTTGAAAATAAAGTACCACATTTTAAAATAACCAATGAGAAAAGAATAAATCAAAAGAGTAATTAAAAGTTATTCTTAACTAGATGAAGATGAAAACATTCCATAAAAATCTGTAGGATGTAGCTAAAAGAGGAATTAGGAAAAAAAAATTATACCACGAACTTCTCATATTAGAAGACAGGTCATAAATCAATGGTGTTAGCTTCCATCTTTAAAAAAAATTTTTTTAAAAAAGCAAGTAAAACCTTAAAAAAAGTAGAAAAGAGGAAATGATCAAGATAAAACTGGAAATTAATAAAATAGAAAAGTAAAACAAAACAATAAGATCAATTTATAAACCTCTAACTAGATTGTTCAAGAACAAATTACCAATATCAGGAATAAAAGCAGTGGCATCACTACAGATTCTACAGATGCTATAATTAGACCATTCCAATATATCTACAGATATTAAAATTAGATATTAGAAAAGAGAACTTAATATCACAAGCTAGATCAGGCCGAGGAATTTTCAAAGTTAGATTAAATGACAAATTATTTCAAAGGTACAAACTACCAAAGCTCAATCAAGAAGAAAGAGGTAAAAATACACTAGCCCTATAAGCTGTTAGGGAAATTTAATTTGTAAGGCTGGGCATGGTGGTTCTTGCACTCTGGTAGGCTGAGGCAAATGGACGGCCTGAGCTCAGGAGTTCGAGACCAGCCTGGGGCAGAGTGAGACCTGGTCTCTAAAAATAGCCAGGCATTGTGGCAGGAACCTGTAGGCCCAACTACTTGGGAGGTTGAGGCAAGAGAATCACTTAAAGGGAAGAGTTTAACGTTGCTGTGAGCTGTGATGCCACCCAGGGTGACAAAGTAAGATTCTGTCCCAAAAAAACAAAAATCAAAAAAAAAAAAATTAATTTGAGGGTCGGAGGAAGATGGCGGCAGAGACGGTCCCATAGCCCATCTCTCCCAGGTCAGCAGGTGAGAGGGTGGGAGCTCTGGATCTTTCCCTGTGTGAACTATTGGAGTGGATGGGCAACTGGTGAGACACAGAGATGGGGAGGATTGTCTCGTTCAAAATATAGTTCTTAACTGTGGAAATGGGTGCAGACTGTTTCCCCCTGCCTGGCGGAGGGGCAGCTGGCCCCTCCCACAGGGAGGACAGCAGGTCCCAACCCACAAGCTCTAATCAGAGAAAATTCCACTGAAGCGTGGAACTCAGAGCTTAACGATCAGAAAGAGATGCTACTGGGAAGCACAGAGTCCCGGGCAGCCCCGGTGCGAGCCAAGGGGTCCGGACTCTGCCGGACTAACACATTGGAATGTCCAAAATGACGAGCGCCTTTTCCCCAGATCAATGAGAGGGAGAAAGAATTGGCGATCAGTCAGAGTTACACTAGGCGGGGACCATAGTAAACCCTGAGAGGGGTGGAAATGACACTTTGAGCTGTGGAAGTTGGCGAGGAGGGCCACCGGGCACATCAGACGGAGAATAACTGAAGTTCAAGTTCCCACCAACAGCCCCGCAAAGCCCCCACCCTCTAGCCTGCACTGTGGCTGGGAGCGGCTGGGAGCCACAGCCATAGTAACCATCGCCAGGGTGTTTCCCCGGTTGCTCCAAAGCTGCCACCCCGCGAATAGAGAGGACACCTTTACGGCCATAGCAATCGCTGCCCGGGTGCCACTGCCGAAGCCGCCACCCCCACGAACAGGGACACACCACCGCAGCCCCAAGATCCACAGCAACCACGTGGCTCCTCCCCTCCCCTCCAGCCTTCATGGCCACTGTGAAAAGCTGCGACCCATGGCCATAGCTGCCATAGCAACCGATGCTGCCTGTGCTGCCAAGGTCGCCCTACGCATAGTGACACAAACCCCCCACTCCCTTAGCCTTCACTGCGGCTGGGAGCGGCTGGGAACCGCGGCCATGGCTCCGAAGCTGCCGCCCAGCGAATAGAGAGGACACTTTTGCGGAGATAGCAACCTCCGCCCGGGGGGCTGCTGCAGTTGGAAGCCGCCCCCGCATGAATAGGGACACACCGCCTCGGCCCCCGAGATCCACAGTGACCACATGGCCCCTCCCCTCTAGCCTTCACAGCTGCTGTGACCCGTGGCCATAACTCCCATAGCAACCGCCACAGCTTGTGAAGCCGAGGTCACCCGTGCATAGTGTCACAAAGCCCCCGCCCCATAGGCTGAGAGCGGCTGGGAGCTGCGGCCATACAACCACCGCCCCTGGGTGCTTCTGCGGTGACTCCAAAGTTACCGCCCTGTGAATAGAGAGGACACCTTTGCAGCCATAGCAACTGACCCCTGGGTGCTACTGCGGTTGGAAGCTGCCGCCCCGTGAATAGGAACACACCACTGCAAACACCGAGATCTGCAGCGACTGTCAGTCCCCTCCCCCGCAGTCACCACAAGCCCTGCTCCCCCGCTCCCCTCTCACAGCAGATCGTTGTTGCCAGACTGGACTGCAATTATATATACATATAAGAATAATAATATTTTCGAGATTTTTTTATTTTTTGTGAATATCCTTTTCTTGGAGGCGCTATCGAAAAATAACTCTTTACTTCACTTTCTTAGATTATTTTTATTACCTCCTATTCTCAACTGAACATTCTTCTTCCTCTCCCACGTTAATTTCTTTGTTCTCTCTCCCCCTCCTCTCCCTCCCTTCTTATAGCTCCTAAGAGTGCTTATAT
>CAUYON010017671.1:0-25207 GCA_963573935.1 Arctocebus calabarensis
CGGGCGTTGTGGCGGGCGCCGGCAGTCCCAGCTACTTGGGAGGCGGAGGCAGGAGACTCGCTTGAGCCCAGGAATTGGAGGTTGCTGTGAGCTGTGATGCCACAGCACTCTATCCAGGGTGACAGCTTGAGGCTCTGTCTCAAAAAAAAAAAAAAAAATATTATCTCCATAAATCACAGTCTCTCAAAGGGGGACTTGCTGCCCTCAGGACACATTTGGCGGTGTTTCAGAGACACTTCTCCTTGTCACATTGCAGGGCAGACAAGTCATGGGCATCTAGTGGGGGAGACCAGGGATGCTGCTAAACACTTCAGGGTGTGACAAAGAACAATAAATGTGTAAACACACACAGACTTTTAGATAGGATGATTTTAGAAAGGTAGTATAGGACTATAGGTAAATGGGTTTTCATCAGACCTACCTTCAAATTTTGGCTCTACCTCTTAAGAGCAAGATATATGATGCTAATTAAGTTATTTGAGTCTCTGAGCCTCAGTTTTCTGAGCTGCAAAATGGAAGAATTTATCCACCTAATAGGGCTTCTCTGTGAGAATTAAATAAAATAATAATAGGACAAGCACTGACATTAAAATGTGTAGGAAAGTCTTACTATTATGGAGAAATCACTTTTAAAAAACCCAGTTCTTTTTTGGGGGAGGGGGGGACAGAGTCTTACTTTTTCAGCCCTGGTAGAGTGCAACAACATCATAGCTCACAGCAACCTCAAATTCTTGGGTTCAGGCAATCCTCCTGCCCCAGTCTCCCAAGTAGCTGGGACTACAGGTACCCCGCCCCAAAGCCCAGCTTTTTTTTTTTTTTTTTTAAAGAGATGGGTGGATTGCTCTTGCACAGAGTGGTCGCTAACTTGTGAGCTAAAGCAAGCCACCCACGTTGGCCGCCCAGGGCGGGCATTACAGGTATGAGTCACCATGTCCCGCCTAAAAACCCAGCATTTTTTTTTTTTTTTTTTTTTGAGACAGAGCCTCAAGCTGTCACCCTGGATAGAGTGCTGTGGCATCACAGCTCACAGCAACCTCCGATTCCTGGGCTAAAGCGAGTCTCCTGCCTCCACCTCCCAAGTAGCTGGGACTACAGGCGCCCACCACAACGCCCAGCCATTTTTTTGGTTGTAGCCGTCGTTGTTGTTGTTTGGCAGGCCCGGGCTGGATTCGAACCCGCCAGCTCAGGTGTACGTGGCTGGTGCCCCAGCCCATTAAGCCACAGGCGCCGAGCCAAAATCCAGCATTTTAACAGCCACTTTTTGCACAATCGTTCTGTTGAATATTAGAGACTATCTTCAGAGTAGAAACTATAGGTTGATACTGGACAGATCTGGAGTTGAATTTTAATTTTATAAAAGCTGCCTTTTTGTTTTAGTTTTCTCATTTAGAGGAAAAATAATACCTTATAGGGTTTTTGAGAGGATGGGATATAATGTACACGCAATTCCTAGAACAACTAGTTACTGGCCATACAACAGGTCCCAAGTAGAAATATTATAAATTTTAAAAAGAACTAATAAGCCTCATGTTGATGTCATTTGAGTTGGAGAAGTTAGTATATATCACTGTGGGCACAGAAGGGAGGCAGAAAGTCACAGAGAATGTTTAGGAAGAAGAAAGTAAATTAGTTTGCTTAGAGCTTAGGCTATTTGCAGAGAAGTGGATGACAAGAGTAAAAAAGTATGAAAAACCAGATAATGTGGCACTTTATACTCCTCATTTTCCCTTTGTTTATGCTTCTTTGTATTAAAAGATCATTTCTTTAAAAAACTCGGAATCAGAATTCCCTAGACAATGTATGAAGAATGTCCTAGCAAAGTATTCATTCATACCATTAAAGATCAGGCTTTGCAGTCTTTCTTACCTTGGTTCCCAGATGACTTGTCAGTCTCCGAGGTGCAGAGTGTGTGCTACTAGAACTCAAGACACTGGCTGTTTCATGGTCCATTCGTGTAGTAGAACCCTAGAAATTAAGCAAGTTACAGATAGTATAATTATTTTTTTTTTTAAAGTTTTTATTTTTTTTGTGGGTGTAGGTGATCATGTCATTTGCATACAGAGATAATTGTATTGTGCACATACATTTTCTTTCTTCCTATATCTTCCTTTCTTTCCTTTTCTGTGTCATAGCTCACAGCAACCTCCAACTCCTGGGCTCAGGCAATTCTCTTGCGTCGGTCTCTGGAGTAGCTGGGACTGCAGGCTCCCGCCACAACGCCCGGCTATCTGCCGAGGCGGGGCCTGAACCCGCCACCTTCGGCATATGGGTCTGGCGCCCTACTCGATGAGCCACAGGTGCCACCCGATAGTATAATTATTTTATTTGAGACAGAGTCTCATTCTATCGCTTTGGTAGAATGCCATGTTGTCATAGCTTACAGCAACCTCAAACTCCTGGGTTCAAGCAATCCTCCTTCCTCAGCCTCCCGAGTAGTTAGCTGGGATTCCAGGTATGCACCATTATGCCAGGCTAGTTTTTCTATTTTAACAGAGACGGGGTCTTGCTCTTGCTCAGGCTGGTCTCAAACTCCTGAGCTCAGCCAATCCAACCTGCCTTGGCCTCCCAGAGTGCTAAGATTACAAGTGTGAGCCATATGATTTAGATTAGAGAGAAACATAGATGATTTCATGTGAAGGTACTCCCAATGAACTATTTTTTAGGATAACCAATAAAATATATCATGAAAAGTATGACCATTACAACTGCTCAAAATGAATATTTTTACCAATAAAATTATTAAGTATATTTTAGAGTAAAGCTGAGAAGATGACTTCTTGCATAAGAGAGTTAAATTATAGTGTGAATGTAACTAAACTTTGAAGAAATTCTAGAATATTTTTTCATAGATTGAAAGAAATAAAACTACATTCACTTAAATATCAGTTGATTGATGGAAATCAATGAAGGAGTGTTCAAATTCTGAAATGTTCCGAATGGCCAGAAAACTAAGTATGAATTTGATATAGTTCAAGTTCTCTAAGATCTCAAAGTTTAGAGAGGGTTGTCTGAAATTTCTACTAGAGAAAGATATGAAAAAAATAATTATTGTGCAATATGAAGTAAGCACCATAGTAGAAAAATGTATAAAATACTAAGGGAAAATAGGAAAAGCACCTACCTGCTTAGGGACTATTACAGGCTGCATAAAATGAGCAACACTAAGGAATGCCTTGCATGTTGGGATAGGAGATTAATGAAGGAGCCTGTGCAAAGGCATAAACATGGAGGGCAGAGAGTGTCCAATTTAATGTGGCCCAATACAAGGTGGATGGTGGGAGATAAAGGTTTGGGTTAAGTCATGAAGTATGTCAAGGGGCTTTTTTTTTTTTTGAGACAGAGCCTCAAGCTGTCACCCTGGGTAGAGTGCTGTGGTGTCACAGTTCACAGCAACCTCCAATTCCTGGGCTCAAGCGAGTCTCTTGCCTCTGCCTCCCAAGTAGCGGGGACTACAGGCGCCCGCCACAACGCCCGGCCATTTTTTGGTTGCAGTCGTCATTATTGTTTGGCGGGCCCTAGGGCTGGATTCGAACCCGCCAGCTCAGGTGTACGTGGCTGGCGCCTTAGCCTGCTGAGCCACAGGTGCCGAGCCAAGGCGCCTTTTAAAAAGGTTGCTTTCAAGCTGTGGACGCTGTGGAGTCACGGGCCTTTAGGCAGGACAATGGTACAACCACAATTATGTCCTAAAAACAGTGTGGAGAGATCAGAGATGGGGAAATAGGGAGATGGCAGTTTAATGAGTGAGCAATTCTGAGGGTGCAAACTAAAGCAGTGAGAATAGGGAAGAGGAGATGGCCTTAGAGAATATTTAGAGGTCAAATTAAATGGCTTGAAAAGAGGTTGGGAGTCAAGGACAACTTGGGTTGTCACACTTGGATAAATGGGTAAATAATGGTGCCATAAATGGGTAAATAATGGATGTAAGGAAGAAAGATGATGGCTTTCAGTGTGGGAACTGAGCTCACTCCAGGATGAAAGAGAGAGTCTATGTCCCCCACCTCCAAAAAAATCCCCAAACCAAAACTGCCCACGTGACAAGGAACCAATGTGTCTGGCCAATGGCCTCCTGACAGTCATATGATGACTGCAGCCTTGTGGGATGCCCTCAATCAGAGACATTTAGCTCAGACACACTAGGATTTCTGACACTCAAGAACAATTAATAAATGTTTATTAAAAATGTTAAGTTTTGGGGAAAACTGTTATGTAGCAACAGATAACTAATGCGCTATTTGAAACAAAAGGAAAACGAGGTTTAATTACTAAATAAGGGCAACCAGTTTCCACAACATAATGTTTCTGACATTCATTTTAGTAGAAACACCGAAACTTCTTTAATCTTTCAGTCTTAGTATCTTCCTATACAGCTCCTTGACTTTTGAGATACTTGCTATTCCTTCATTTTATCTAGAAATCTAGATGCATTTATTGTAAGTAAAAGGTACATACATACCCCCACATTCCTTGTGAATCTAGAATTTGGGCCTTGAGAATCTTTCCTGGGCCTTTTACTAAGGCCACACCTGAGCCAACTTCTTTCAGAGGGACTAGTCTTTCAAGCCACAAGAAATAGTAACTTCCTGGGACTTGTTACCCACCCAACTCATTACTAAGTTCTGAAGAAATCTGAGTATGATTAACTCTCTCTCATCCTCAAGACTTAAGTCAGTAAAGCTGTACATCCCTTCAATCAGCTTTGTTCATTGTCAAAGACCTCACTACTCACTGTATCACTGTGTGAGACCCTATTTCCCACTGTTCAACATTCCTGTAGAATCCATATTCCACGCTTCATGAATACCTATACATCAACTTGTCACTTAATGCTCCTTTTACTTCCTGGCCTTCAACTTTCTCTAAGTCTAAGACATTGCTTCTTTGTAATGACTGGCATATGCAGTGCATGGATCTTTCTGCATACTTTAGCTTGTGCTAACCACAATTTCCCCCCAAATTCTCATGTTAGCTTTAAAAAGCTTTGCCTCACACTTATTCTACCCCACCTGCCTGGAAACATTGTCACCACAGAAGAATTCAACTTGTCTACACCCTGACAAGAACTTCTTGGGTGGTATTTGAGAAATCTGAGCATGTGAGAAAATCACATAACTCTCATGGCCACCCACAGGCCAGGGCCCTCCGTGCTACACCTGGTCAGTTTTCCTTTCTTTTCTCACACTGGCTATTTCAGACATGTCTCATTTTATACAAAATTGTGGCTCCTCTCTCCTTACCACACAAATTTTGCCAGACTGATAAAATTACCTGCATACACATCCATCATCGTCTTCTGCTGAAACAACAGAGGATCCCCTCCTCCTATCTAAGGCCCATCCCTTTACATGTGCTCTGGATTTTCTCTCCCCATTTCTTTGTTCTTATGGATCTTCACCATTTTTCTCCATGGGCTTCTTCCTATCAGCATTCAAACACGCTCATCTCTTCTATTAAAAAAAAACAGAAATAGAGCCACGAGTGGAGGCTCATGTCTTTAATCCTACCATTTGGGAGGCTGAGGCAGGAGGATGACTTGAGGCCAGGAGTTTGAGACTAGCCTAGGCAACAACAAGATTGTCTCTATAAAAACTGAAAACAAAAACAAAAAAAAAACTTAGCTGGGCATGGTAGTGCTAGCCACTTGAGAGGCTGAGGTGAGAGGATCCCTTGAGGCTAGAAGTTGGAGGATGCAGTGAGGTATGATGATACTGCCGCACTCTACTCCAGTAGATAAAGCAAGAGGAGACTCTGTCTCAAAAAACAAAAAAACAAACCTGGGCACTGTGGCTCACATCTATAATCCTAGCACTGGGAGGCCAAGGGGGTGGATTGCTTGAGCTCAAGAGTTCAAGACCAGCCTGAACAAAATAAGACCCCATCTGGGGAACACACAGGTAGGGATGACTGGCTGGGGGACCCCACCAAGGTCATACCAGAATGAGTCATTTGTCTGTTTTCTGCTTTTCCCTTACTTGTCCTTAAATACCCATTTCCATGATAGGCACGCAATTGTTTGTTGAGGGGGAATAGAATGATTATGCCTAATAGTTACACTGAGCAAAATTGGGATATAGTTAATTTCAATTACACCTGCTAGGTTAGAACCCCTCTTCTATCTTCCTGGTTGCTCACTTTATAAAGTAACTCGTCAGGGTTCTACCACAAAGGTGGTAGCAGACTTCAATTCATTGTGAACATGGCAGATGAAGATTTTTGCAGTACAAACTGTACCAAGAAGTAATCAAATAGTACACAAAAACATTCTCCTATGGAAGTATTCTAGGTAGTACTATATATTACCCCTAATGAAATAATGGAGTTAGGAATTACTAATGACCATCAATATAATAAAAAGAGATTAGACATATGTGCTTTCTTTTTTCTTCTTTCATGATGTGATGAACTAATAATTGTCGATGATGTGCCAGCAAATATTAGTTAATTAACACAGATTTAGGTTATTTCTAATTTTTGGCTATTATAAATAATAATATGATGAAGCTCTTCAAACACATTAGCACAAAATCTTAGAAGTTGCTCTAATCATGCAGCAGGCACATTATAAAGTTAGAAAACAGTTTACAAAATTATTCTCCAGAAAGGTCGTTCCATTTCATACAACTAAAAGCAATATATGAATATAGAATGCCTTTTTAGTGTCATAATCTATACCAACCTAATGGCCTCACAATCTCATTTTAGTTATATTTACAGATCATTATTAGTAAAATTGATGATCTTTCCATATGCTTACAAGTAAAGTGAATTTCTCCTTTTACTTCTGTTCATGTCCTTTGCCCATGTTTTATAGTCTTTAATTGATTTGTAAATACTCGTCATATATCTTGAATTTTAACTTTCTGCTTGTCACAAATGGTTGCAAATAATATGGTCCTGGTTTTTATACGTTTTGTGATGTTGCTATGATACTCTGGCATTCTGAAGTTTCACACTGTTACGAGAAACCTACCGATCCTTTCTTTATGGTTTTCCCACCAATCTCAGGATTATAAAAATTTTACCCAATTTTCTTATGATCTTTTTATATTTTTAATAATTTTCACTTTGACATAAATCTTAGAATTTATTCTGATGTAGTGTGATATAAATTCAATTATTATAGACAGCTTGTTAGATGGGTAATGTAAAGTTTTGGCCCAAACCACTAACAGTAGAGGCTAAGTCTATTTTCACACAAATTTTTTTCTGTCATATAAGACTGAACTTTTCTTCCTTTTACGTATGTATAGGAACATATAAGAATTTTCTCTTTTTTTTTTTTTTTTTTGAGACAGAGCCTCAAGCTGTCACCCTGGATCGAGTGCTGTGGCATCACAGCTCACAGCAACCTCCAATTCCTGGGCTCAAGTGAGTCCCCTGCCTCCGCCTCCCAAGTAGCTGGGACCACAGGCGCCCGCCACAACGCCCGGCCATTTTTGGGTTGCAGCCATCATTGTTGTTTGGCGGCCCGGGGCTGGATTCGAACCTGCCAGCTCAGGTGTACATGTCTGGCGCCTTAGCCCGTTGAGCCACAGGAGCCGAGCCAGAATTTTCTAATATAATTATTACTAGTAACGCTGGATACAGTATTTGTTTTAACTCAGTAAAATAAAGTATGAAATATTTTAGGCTTTACATTTTAATGAATGAATAGGAGCATATCCTTTTTTATAAACAGTACTATCAAAAGTAACCTAGAGACTAAAGGCATTTTTTATATGAATAGGAAAATTATCTTCAGACTAATTTAGTGAAATTCTATTTTTTAAAATATCATTCATTTTACATATAAAAATACACACTGAGGAAAATCTGGAGAATACAGGATAGCCCAAAGAAAAATTCTATCATAACAGCTGTATTTCAATAAAAATCCAATAGACAGTTGACAGTAGTATTATAAATGATTCTATATTTTAAAAACCCAATAAACTGACTTCCACAATTTTGCTAAAAAGATAGAGTAACAGTTAAACTCAATTAGCCTACGTCTATTTACTTTGTGAGCATTAGAATCATCTTTTTCAATAAGATTTGGATTTCTAGATTATATAATCTTGAAGTACTTTAGAAAATAAAAACTATAACAAAATCCTTATGTTAATTTTGAAAAACATAAAAATGTCTCTATACTGAATGCCTTAGTCAAAAAACAAACCTGTCCATTGTAAGCGATAATAACTAGGTCAAATCACATAAACAAAATGCAGCTTTTATTTATTTTTCCAAAAAAAGTACCCACATTAGTTATTTTAGATTAAAACAAAAATAATCTAGAGGTATAAAAATACACGTAAATTTTTGACAGCATTATTGTTAGATATAATAAAGAAAAATGGTACCATTTTACTACTGAATGCTTCTGGAGATATCCATTTAGGACGAGGGAGATAGGTAAAATTTATAGATCATTCAGAGAACCACTGCACTCCGTACTCCTTTAAGAACATTTAAATAATTAATTTTAAAATACAATAAAATAATTTATTTACCTGACTACTACCAGAAGTTGCCATGTTGATTTCCAGCACTCCTTGACCTTCATTCTGCCGCTCAGCTTCATGTGAGCCGGCCTCATGCTTGTTCTGAGATGACCTCTGTTAACACGGAGTTAAAATCATTACATACAAAAAGGTATATGCCTTCTTAGCCCACAGCTTTTTTCTTTTTTGTTTAAAGCTTTGAATGCATCAGTTACACTGACTGATAAAAGCATAGAACTGCATGTCACACTTGGTAACCTCCTGCATGGTTAACGGATGATGTTCTTGGTAAGAGGAAAGTGAAGTGTGTCCCTTGAGCATAGAGCTGCACGAGACAAAGGATTTTCAGAGTCACAGGAACGCCATCCTCCACCAGCTGTGCTCGTATCACTAGCAGGAATATAACCCGACTAGAACAAATAACTGTCTTTTCTGCAAGGTCACATGATTCTGACATTTAATTGAGCTGCAAAGACAACAATTAAACTATTACCGAAGCTTACAAATATTTTCTGTATAGGCATCTTTATACATAAAATATATGCACATCTTCTACTAATAGAAGCTGGGTGACACCAAGTGATAAGCTCTTAGATTCTCATCTGAATAAAACCACAAGCATTTTCTAATGCAATCACCATCTGTTATATGAAATTAAAACAACAGATTGGATCTAGTAAAAGCACTTATTTCAAGATAGATTATTTCCAGTACAAAGCAGTCACTTTATAAAAATACCACTCTAAAATCAAAGAAATAAAATCATTCCTCCCTATCTTTTATAGCAATACTTATGTGCTTGGTCTAGGAAAATGATATTCTAAAAATCTGACATAATACTGGATAATTATACTATAAAATGATTCCCAATGGAATTTCTTTAAACATCAAGCTTTCCTAAACCACTTTAAAATGTGACTTAAAAAAATTAATTTACATGTTACATTTCCATCAACAAACTAGTTATTAGTTACACTGAGGCATAAGTGAGGTAACATTCAATAATTCAGAAGTGGAAGAAAAAATAGCACCATCTGAAAATTACACTATAAAATTCAATGAAATCAATAGGCAAAAATATACAAAGTCAATCTAGAATGAATCAAAGACCACTAAGACCACAAAGATCTGACACTAACATAAGTGAACATGTCAATAAATTTAAAGAAAAAACAATTATTGATCATCTGCTATATCAGTTCATTGTACTAGATGCTGGGGAAAACACCAGCAAAACCAGATGTTGTTTTAGGCTCTTTTGGAGCTTACTGTCTCATCAAGGACACTGTCAAATAATGAGAGAAATAATAGCAAGGTAAAAATTTTGACAAGTGCTATGAAAGAAGGGTACAAAGTGCTATGACTGTGTAACAGAGGGTTGCGATTATGGTCTGGAAGTCTGGGGAAGAGCTCTTAGGAAGCGCTGTTTGAATGGAGACTTGAGGCATTAACTAGGATGGGAGAGAGATTAACCTGGGGTGGGAGGGAGTGTGGCTTATTCTAGTATGTCAAAGAATCATGCTGTGCCTAAAGAACCAAAAAAATAAGGGGGGAAAGCAGAACAAAAGGAAGGTGGCAATAAAGTAAACCTGCTGGTCCGACTAGATTTTAGTGTGATTCTCAGATGTCATTCTTGCCTTTTCTACTTCTAAGTGGAGGCCACCACACTACTGTCCTCTTTCATACTAATATTTTAAAAGGAAAAGCTCCGTGTAAATTGATTTAAGTCAAATTTTAAATGACTACAAAGGCAGGAAACAGACAGGAGACCAGTTAGGAGGTATTAATGTAAATGTGAAACGATGGTACTCTGTGCTAAGACAGCAGTGATAGAGATAAAGGAGCGAGATGCAGAGGTCAACCGCACGGGGCTTGGTGACAGAATGAACGGGTATGAGACTGGAGGAAGACGTCGGGTGCCCAGTAATGTCCCTGTGTTCCTGAGTGCCATCCACAGAGACAGGTAATACTGAAGGACTGTGAGTACTGTGGGCGGGGGGCAGGCTGGTAAGGAGGCACTCTACCAAGTGCAACATAGTGAGACTGTTTCAAGAAAATAAATAAAAATTAAAAACAAACAAACAAAACCCCCCAGCTAATGTTTACTATGCACTAATCACCTGCCACCTACTGGTATATTTAATCCTTCAACCAATCCTATGACTCCTAAGTACTATAATTACCCCATTCTATAAAGACACCCAGGCACAGAGGAGGACAACATGCCATGCGGTGCATCATGTGCACGCCTTTGCCCAAATTTTGGGGGGAAAAATAAGGATACACATTATACACAGGTAGTGCTCATTCTGTATCTATGTAAATTTTTAATTCTTTCACTTATGCTTATGTTAAAAATGTAACTCTAGAGAGCAGTAATGATGTATGTATACATGAAAAATAATCCCCTGGAACAAAGTAATCTCGGCCTCTTCCTACCATCCCCATCCCGGGACTCCCTGTCAGTGGGCAGGCTCCACAGCTGCAGGAGCCTTCAACCCACTCAGCTGCCGGCACTGGACCCTGCCGCCACCACCATCTTGAAAGTGGGTATGCTGACCGCAAGGCAACCGCCACAACGCAACAGTTAGTCTTGGGACCTCCCCCAAAGGAAGGGTAAAGTGGCCAGGCAGTAGTGCCTCCTTCTCTTGTAAGAGGTGCAAGGTGCAGAGCCAGCTGCTGCAGAGAAGCCAGGAGCGAGCCTAGGAGGCTGGTGAGAGTGGTCCAGACCAATCCAGTGCCCAACTTCCCCCATCTGTCCCCTCCTGGGCCACCATCATCCCTACATCCTCTCATTTCCTACTCCTCCTCATGACATGGGAACGCGGCTGTGGCCACTACACTGACAACCCAGGGAAGTTGGTGTGAGGGGCCAGAGCTGGCCCCGTCTGCCCTGGGCCCGACAGTAGATCCCTGTCTTTCTCCAGGCTGCCCTCCGCTCACACCCTCAGGATACCACACCGAGGAGGAAGATCCCTGAGCTGGGTCTGGGAGACCTGGTTGTACTAGTAGCCTCTGTGGTGACCCTGGGCCTCAGGCCCTATGAAGTTCCTGTCTGCAAGGGTACCTGGCAGAGGCATGAAAACACAGGGTTCTGAGCCCACAGACTGTAATTCTGAGTGTATGACTTGTCTGAACTCCCAAGGTGTTGATGTGGTATAATTTCCCATACTTACCAGAAGAAACAAACATCTAAGACACTTGTTAACATAACAGATACCCAGGTCTTTCTCCTGGAGAGTTGATTCAGTGTATTAGGTGTGGTTCAGAAGCCTCATTTTAACCAGTCCCCCAGGTGATTTGTAAAATTTTCAAGTTTGGGAAGGACTAGTGTTATTCTGACGTTATTGAGTGCCCAAGGTCTGGATGGCTCTAGGAGGTCACTCATGGTCTAGTCACTCAACAGGAATGTAAATGCAGAGAACTTCTCTGAGGTGTCATGGGGAAAGCTTCCTCCTCAGTGCCGTGTCCCAGGGGCCTGAGAATGGGACCAGTATGTAATAGACGTGGCAGCCCAAAAAGGGCAACGGTCTACCATCAGGAGTCCAGGACAGGCAGAGCCACCTGGCCTCTCACACCAGCCTTCTAGGAGATAAGCCTGCTGGGGTTCTTGGAGGGGTGGCATGTGGCTATGCTCCCAATGACAGATGTGGGCAGGAACAGGAAACGAGAGGATGTGGGGATGAGGGTGGGCCAGGAAGGGACGGTTGGGGGAGTCTGGACCACCCTCACTCCAGGCTTCTCTGCAGGACCCGACTCTGGGCCTCATACCTCTAGCGAGAGAAGGAGGTGCCACTGCCCTCCCTCTTTTGGCCTCCTGTAAAAAATTAAAATGAAAGTTTTTTTTCCCTGAAAGTTTGGGCCAAAAAAATGGGTGCAAATTATACATGGGAGTGCATTATGCACAGCAAAATACAGTAACCGTCTTTTATTCACATACTTAGGACATGGCATGGGGCTGGAATTACAACCCAGAGCCCAACCTACTTAACACTTGCTACCTTTCTTTATTTATTTTTTTATCTCCTTTCTGTTTCCTAATTACTTTCCTTTATTCTTCCATTGATTCTGGAACACAGGCCTGCCTGCACTCTTGGATGTACTGAAGAACAAAAGAGGCTGTTGACTATTCCTATGAAAGAATGATCCTAAAAGTTCCCTCATTCCTATAATGTGACAACTTCCCCAGGGTTTTCTCCTCTAGGCGATAGGACTTTTTTTTTTCTTAAAAAAGAAATCATTATTTACTGTTAATCTAAGAATGTATCTTTTTCAACAATACTCAACATCAGCAACTAATAAGGAACTGGTTCCCCATTCACTGGGGTCTTGGGATTAAGCCATTAATGGATACAGGGAATATAGGAATATGGGAAAAGATGGTCACAACAGTTTTCCAGGTTCTTGGGTCCATAGTGTTAAATACCATAGAAATCTACCCATCTTCAAGTACACAATTAAATGATTTTGTGTAGATTTATCAAGCATAGTCATAGTACAATTTTAGAATATTTTCATAATTCTAATAAGATTCCTCCTGCCCATTTACAGTTAATCCTTATTAACCACTCATAAACACTTTTGTACGTTTTGTCTTCAGAAATCTGCCTTTTCTGGGCATTTTATATAAATGGACTTAGGTGCCTGGTTTATTTTACTTAGCATGTTTTTGAGGTTCATCCATGTTATAGTAGGTGTCAGTAACTAGTTACTTTTGCTGCTAAGTAGAATTCCATTGTAAGGATGTAACACACTGTTTATTCACCAGTTGAGAAACATTTGCACTATTTCTACTTTTTAGCTATTAATAATGCTGCTGTAAACATCCAAGTTACAGTCTTTGTGGCTAGACACCAAGGAGTGGGATTTCCAGGTAACGTGTTAACTCCATGTTTAATATTTTTAGAAACTGCTCAATTGTTTTTCAATATCCCACCAGCAATGAGAGCTCCTGCTTCTTCACATCCTCACTGATAATTACTATTTTTACAGTTTGTTTTTCTGAGAGATGGGGTCTCACTTGATTTCCAGGGCCAGACTATAGTGGCATCATCATAGCTCACTGAGATGTCAAATTTCTGGGCTCAAGAGGTCCTTCTGCCTCAGCCTCCTGAGAAGCTGGGACTATAGACATGCATTAATACACTTGGCTAATTTTTCTATTTTTTGTAAAGATGGGGTCCTAGGGTTTCCCTGTATTGCTCAGGCTAGTTTCGAATTCCAGGCCTCAAGGAATCTTCTAGCCTTGGCCTCCCAAATTCTATTATTATGAGCCTCGGCACAGGCCTGTCTACAATCATAGCCAAGGTAATGGGTGTGAAATGGTATCTCACTGTGGTTTTGATTTGCATTTCCCTAATTACTAATGACTGAGCATACTTTTGTGTGCTTATTAGCCATTCCTATACCTTCCTAGGTGAAATGCCTATTCAAATTGTTTGCCCATTTTTTAAATGGGTTTATATTTCTCCTTATTGATGAGATGGAAGAACAATTGTGCATACAATTTTAATAAATACAGTAGAAGCTCCATAGCTGATCACCTCCGTACGCTGACCACCTCCAGTTAACCTGCTTTTCATAAACCAGACATGACTGCATGTACACATCAGTATGGTAGGCCTGGTTTCTTACGCGGATCACCTCTGCATGATGACCAGTGTGTTACAGTCCCTTTGGTGTCAACGTACTGAGGTTCTACTGTATTTCTCCTTGGCAATTTTTAAGAGATTTTTTTAGGGCATGCTACATTGTCCTCACAGCTCCCCTCTCTCTTAAGGTATTTGCTTACTTGCTTAGAAATAAACTATCAGGAAGGACACATAAGAAAGTGTGTGGCTACCTCACATAAATCTGTGTAACTTCTGAGTTCTGAATCTAATTGAAACCATTAACTGTGTCATAGTTAAATATCTGAATCATGTCCAGCTTCTAGACTCTTACCCGGAGTTAATGTAGGTAGGACAAAGACAACGCTATAAGCAATGTGCTTCATGATGGAGAAATGATTTGGCAGAAACCTTTCTTTTCTTTATCTCTACTGCTTCACAAATTCACTAATTTGCTAGTGTTCAAATTCTAGTTATCTCTTTTTTTTTTTTTTTTAAGAGAAAGTTTTACTCTGTTGCCCTTGGTAGAGTATCCTGGTGTCATCATAGCTTACAGCAACTTCAAACTCATGGGCTCAAGTGATCTTTCTTGCCTTGGCCTCCCGAGTAGTACACGCGCCTGCTACAACACCTGGTTAGTTTTAGAGATGGTGTCTTGCTCTTGCTCAGGCTGGTCTCAAACTCCTGAGCTCAACAATTCTACCTGCCTCAGCCTCCCAGAGTGCTAAGATTACAGACACGAGCCACCGTGCCTGGCCTCAATTATCTCTATCTTCTAGCTTTCCCCTCTAATTTCTACTACAAGAATGATAATGATGAAATAAACAAACTCAAACAGCAAAATGAAAATGTTTTAGTTTTTTCTTAAATGTGACTCAACATTTTAATTTATATTTACTAAACAACATACAAATATTTTAGGCTATGACAGCTAAAGACATTTCATAACAAAAGGAAGCAAGAAGAGTCTGGATCATAATGGCAGTCTGCCCTAAATCCAATGATATGAATAAAAAGTTCTAAACACATGCTAACACTACAAACAGGTCTCCAACCTGAAATAGTGCTAGAAAATGAGGACTACTGTTAACAAATATTTTTTAAAGGAATTTCTAGAGGCCAGAAAGTTGGTTAAATTTGGAAATAAAAACAGAGAAAATAATATGCTGAGCAAATAATATTTTAAAGAAAAGCTAGTATAGCAATATTAATAATAGCAAGTGAAATAAAATTTAAGGTACAGAGCCTTAAATAAAATAGAAGGTTATTTTACTCAAATAAAAGATTTGGTCAACTAGAAAAAATAAATGTGAATATTGATTAGGAAAATCAAAACCTGTCACATGCAGAAAAATAATAATCAGAATATAAGAAAGATGGGGGGAAAAGAAACAGTAGCAGCAAAACAGAAGGCAGAAAATATGCAAAGAACAGATAAACTGTAGTGCTGCTCAACTGAAAACAAAATGCTGCTTACTTGAAAGTAATTTAAAAAACAGACTATAGCAAGTTTGGTCAAGGAAAAAAAAGAGGCACAGAAAAACTCTACTGGAAAGCCAACTAGGGTGTAGTAAATGAAATGCTGCATAACACAATGTCAGCAAAACTGAAAAAGGAGTAAAAAGATACTGGTTTTTATTTATTTGGGCCCTTCAGAATCCACTGCAAACATAGACACTTGTGCCTTAATATTGCGAGTACTTGGTTTGCATTAGCCTGAGACAGCCACCTTACACAGCGTTGAGGATTATGACTCACACATTGTACTTAAACTGTCAACTTAGTGAACATAAGCTTTTACATATCTCAAATTCAAGATGTACTAAACTAAAATTTCTTAAGATACTAAAAAGTCAGGCATAGATGAAAATGTTCTCTAAAAGAACCCTTTAGTCTTTCAGTTCATTTTTTTTTCTTGGTACTTACCTTCTTAGCTCTAAGTAACCTTCTTGCATTGCTAGCTCTGCATTTTTTAGTTTAATGCTTTATTTCAGTTCCTACTGTAGCAGGACCCAACAAACTCTTGGTTCAGCTGGAAAAGGAAGTGGCTTTATTTGGCTGAGATTGAGTCAGTGCATGCCGTTGGAGCATGGCTGCATGGTTTCAAAGACAGTAAAAGATTAAGGGAGTTATAAGAGTTACGAAGTAGGTTACAACATATATCACCCCCAGAAGGCTGCAGTTAGGGGTAGAACATCAACTATAGGTAATGGCAGACTTGCCCGATGGCGTCACTGTTGGTCTAACCTCTAAGTAAAGATCATCTTATTCTTTTAACTATTTAACTCCTAGTCACTACTGTCTCTTGCATCATTCCCCCTTAGAGACCTTATATCTGTTATTAATTAAGGGGTCTTTTTGTTGTCTTTGTCATCATTTGTCATTGTTTGATAATGGTTTATGTAATACTCGCGGGCAGAGGTTCTTTTATATAGAGCAAAATCTATCATGTTTTTAACCATCTGTAAGAAGAACGGTAACAAACAGGGAGAAGAAGGCAGCTTTTGAGCAGTATAGGACTCCTATTCTGAGGGTCTTGAACCTTCCAAAAGCAGAAAATTAGCCTCTGAATATTGATTTTGGATCAAAGCCGTGTCACATTTGGACTGGCACATGTGTTAGTTATTTTGTTGGCTATGTTTTCTTACTACTTATCCTTGATCATCTTAAAACTGAATTTTTTACAGACTCTTCTTTCTGCAGCAAGTAGTCTCAATCCAGCCTATTTTGGTATATATCGTTTTTCACTTGTGTCTGTTGGTGAGCCAGAAGGGTTAATGCCTTGTTAGTTTTATTAGTTATTACTTTTAGGTCAGCTTGTAATTGAATAATCTGATTTAAAAGGAGGTTCGGTATCCCCATGACCTATCTTCAGTCTTGTGGCTGGTCTATAATATTGAATATTTTTATTTATTTATTTATTTTTTTGAGACAGAGCCTCAAGCTGTCACCCTGGATAGAGTGCTGTGGCATCACAGCTCACAGCAACCTCCAATTCCCAGGCTCAAGTGAGTCTCCTGCCTCCGCCTCCCAAGTAGCTGGGACTATAGGCGCCCGCCACAACGCCCGGCCATTTTTTGGTTGCAGCCATCATTGTTGTTTGGCGGGTCTGGGCTGGATTCGAACCCACCAGCTCAGGTGTACGTGGCTGGCCCCTTAGGCTGTTGAGCCACAGGCGCCAAGCCTGAATAATTTTTTTTAGGAGGTCATTTTTCATCTTTCTAGTCTTTTATAGTCAGGTCTCTACATTTGTGAGTTGTTTTTTGGGGGCAGCAACTGGGAATCCCCGTAACTCTAGAGTTTCGATTGACAGTAAAAAAAAAAAAAAAAAAGATGGGTTTATCATACCTATAAAATAACTGTCTTCCCACTGATTTGGTAACAGATTATGTTTTGTTATCACATATCTAATATAGACTCGAGGGTGAAGTCTAGTCTCCTGAATATCCCAAATATAACCAGGCATCTCAGAAGTAGGGAAACCTGTTGAGGGAATTTTTTTTTCAATTCTATTTAGTCCCCACCAAGTTGTTGTCATCTTGGTATTTTTGTCTCAAATAGTGTAGTGTTTTTTTAGAGGGATAGTGAAGTTTTTCCCTCTTTCTCGTGCCAAGGGATATTGACTAATGATTGTAGTTTTTAAGGCTCAGACATTACCAATTATCATCTGACAGTATTGAGTAACATTTGGGTCTGTTGGTGTTTATTTTCTGATTTCCCATGGCCACTTATCTCCTAGCATGGTTTTTCCATATATAAAACAAGAGGTTATATTTAGTGAGTGAACAACACTTTGTTAACTGTAAGTTTTTGTATTTTTAGGGAGAAGAGGAACTGTTGTAAGGGTTTATAATAGGAAGTTTTGACAAGCTGTCAAGTTCTCTGGCCTGGCAGGTGGTTATTTGTCCTAATATTTTAAAGAGACCCAGAGGGTCTTGTCTGATGCCATCTATTTTTAAAGTTACTGTTTGGCCGACTTTCTACTTTGCATTTGCTGGGTTTTTGGTAATTAGAGTTAAGGGATTGTAAGACATTGTGGTGCCATTGGGGGGGGCACACTCGAGTATTAGTTCCTTTTTGCTGTCACCTTCAATACCCTAAATGTCTTTTATTACATATGACCAATATGAACACGCTATTCTATAAGGATAATCAGTGGAACATAGGTACTTTTGATCTTGTCTCTATGTTCTTTTCTAATTTATAGTCCTACACTTTGTTTTTATGGGCATTCTTTTAATGTTTGGCAAGTACAAACTGTATTGAAACATTTTGGATTTTCATATTTTGTGATGTTTGTTATTGTTTACCTTTTCCCCATTTTTCTTAAGTTTTTAATATCTTTTATAGTAAATTTATAATAATTTGGGGGTTCAGAGGAGTTATAACAAACATTAGACTGGTCTCTCCCAGGGTCACATATCTTATATTGAGTAGTGTTGTACAGGCAAGTTCCTTGCTGGGTCTCTTCACATTTATAGTAACTAGAGAGTAAAAGAGCAGTAGTAATGTCCTGACCCACCTTCATGACCTTGTGTATGCACTGGTTACAGTCTTCTGTATTAGCATTTCCAGGGGTGGTAACAGCAGTAGCTTGATAAGTTTATAAGACTACAGAAACAGTAGTGCCACAAGGTGCATCCTCAGGATTCGGCTTTGCATAGACCAGTCAGCTTCTGGGGTGTGACTGGAGCAGGGCTCGTCCTTCTTCTCAAGGTTACTTTGTAAAGGTCGTAGTGGTCTGGATTGTTTTCCAGGTACTAGTTGTGGCGGTGGGTCCAGCAGCGGCTCTCTGGGTAGAGAGCAGGGGTTTAGAGGTCAAGTCTGTTGCAGCTGCTGCTGGCTCTGTTCTCTGTGCCGGGCTAGTCACCTGCAGCTTGCTGGTTCCTGGTCCAGGTGCTGCAGGATTGTAGCTGGAAGTGGTAGCAGCAGCCTGGGAGTTGTAACTGGGGGTGGTTCAGCACTGCCACTGGTTTTATTCTGTGAAATGGATCTAAGTCAAACCTCAGTTACCTTTACTGTAGTGGGTGTGGTCAGAATGACTAGGTCCTTTTCATTTTGTTCTTAAAGGGAACATGCTTTAGTCCTTGACCCACACTTGGTTTTTTTGGAGAAAAAGGGTGAACTGGGGAGAATAAAATGACAGGACATCTTTTGTTTACCCAAGTTGATACTGTTTTTGTTATTTTCCCCAGGGCCTGTAACTGCCTCTGGAGTTCCACCTCTTCTAGTTCTCAGGGCGTTCCAGGAGCAAAGGAGGGGGACTATGATATAAAATCTCCTAGGTGAGAACCCTGTTCTTGTAGTAGACATATTTTGAACAATACCAGGGGTAAACCACTACCCACTGTAAACCAGACTCTTGGCATATTTTACTTAGGCTAGTTTTATTCATGTGTTTCACTTTTTCCAATCTCTGAGGCCAATACACTTTTTCTAGTTTCTAAGTAATACCCAGGATTTGGCAGTCTAGTGTACTAGCTCCGTGATGAAGGCCGGCCTATTGTCCAATCCTATTTGGAGCAGCAGTCCAAACCAAGGAATGATGTCTCGCAGCAGGGCTCTGGTGACTTTCTGGGCTTTTTCTGTTGAGGTGGGGTTGGCTTCTACCCACCCCGATAGGTACATACTACCACCAGTAGGCAGCTGTTGCCTTTGTACCCAAGGCGTCTCAGTGAAGTCTGCATGAAGATCTTTAAAAGGAACTGCTCCATATGACTGGATTTCAGGGGGCATAGTGGGTCCTTATTGAGCATTAAACTGGCTGCAAGTATAGTACAGTTGGCTGACAGTTTTAGCTAAGGCAGTTAGGTGAGAGATGTAAAAATATCAGCCCAAGAGTCTTATCAGTGAGTCCTGGCCCAAATGAATATTTTCATGTATGGTGGACGCAATGGATGTTCGTAGGAGCTGGGGCACTGCTGTCCATCTGTTAGGCAACTTTATCCATCCTCTGTCTACTTCTTGGCCTCTTTTCAAGACTAGCCATTTTTTTTTTACTTTGGAGTAGGTGGGGGTGAGTTCCAGTACCCGAGGAATGAGGGGGTCCATGTGTGATGCCCAGTGTGGAAGCGAGCAGCTCTTCTGGCCTCGGCATCTGCTGCATTCCCTTGGGTCCTGGTAGTGGCGTCTCATTGATGTCTTCAGCAGTACAGGACTGCCGCCTTCTGGGGTTTCCATACTGTTTCCAGAAGTTGTAGAATTTTTTGTTGGTATTTGATGTCTTTTCCTCCAGCATTTAGCAGTCTTCCTTTTCTATACAAAGTTGTATGTACTTGAGAGTAAGAAAGGCATATTCGGAGTCACAGCTTTCACAGCTTTCTCTTCACTGAGGTCCAACGTTTGAGTCAGAGCTATTAGTTTAGCTTTCTGGGCTAATGTCCCTTGAGGCAGTGGCTTTGCCTTTTCACTTTCAGTCAAAGTGACCATGGTGACCCGGTCCCCAAAGGTGTTTCCATCCACATATAAGTCCCAATCTACTTTTGCACGTGGTTGGTCATGCAAGTCTGCCCAACTTGAACACACATTGTCTAGTACTTCTAAACAAACATTTTCAGTCACTTTTGTCAGTTGTTGGAAACAATGTGGCTGGATTTAGGGTGTTACATACTTTTATTGTGATCTGTGGGTTTCTACACATCAGGCTCTGATATTGGTTAACTGTGGGTTAATCAATGGTGTCTTTTTGTGCTCATCAAGGTAACCACCATATGAGGTACTTCCACGTTACGGTTTTGTCCTAGTTCAGTTTGTCAGCAGCCTCTTGCCTCAGGCACGGGGGGGCCACCCTCCTATGGAGCACTTTCAGGGTAAACAAAAAGTCTGTTCAGTGGTGGCTCCAGCAACAGCAGTTTTCTGAGTGGGGGGGGCATGTATAGGTCAAGTCAAGAGTACTTGGCACCTGTATCTACCAGAAAGTCAATGTCTTTGACTCTGATCATCACCTGGACCATGGACTCCCCAGGGCTTCTGAGTTCCGTCCTCTTCAGTCCAGCAAGGACTCTTCTACTAGGTTGAACAGGGAGTCTTTCTTATCTTGGCCTCCCTCCTGTGTGAGCTTGGGGTCAGCCTGGTCCCCTTGCAGTTGGGGAACACTCATTCTTCCAGTGATTAGTTTCCCGACAGATGGCACACTGATCATGCTTCCGTGACACTCTTCGTGGCCCGCGCTCACCTCTTCCCTGCTGACTACCCCAGCCTTGGCCTCTTGGGAATAGTGGTGCCCCCCACCTTCTAACTTGCAGGGCTGCTACTGTGAGGTCAGCTTTGTTTCATGTCGGTCCCCTTCCCTATGGCTGGCTGCATCTCTGTTTATAAACACCTTCTGGGCTATCTCCAGAAGCTAGGAGGTTTTCATTCCTGCAAACCTTTCCTGTTTGCCTGATGTCCTCAGAACTCTGGCTCATCAAAGCCATGTTAACCATACACTGGTTTTCAGGATTAAAAGGGGTGTACATGCAGAATCCTGCACAGTCTCTCCCAGAAGTGCCCTGGGCTCTCATTCTTTTCATGCATGACTTCAGCAACTTTATTTACATGAGTAGCCTTCTGGGCCCCTTTGCGTAGCCCTTGTAGAGTGCTTCTCCACACCGCGTCAGCCTGCTCACGCCCTGTTGATCATTCAGGACCCATTGTGGGTCCTTCCCGGGAAGCTGGACACGGGCTTACTCTTGAGGATTTTGGTAGTCCTTTGGCCCCATTTTCTTCTAACCACTTAGACGCTGCCTGAATTACCCTGCACCTTTCATCCATATTGAAAAAGGATGTAAGTAGTGATGGCCCAAACCCATTGGATTGTGGGTTTGAAAAGTAGTTTGCATGAGATCTACTAGCGCCTGGGATTTTTCACTATAGGACAGGCTGTGGTGTTTTCAGTGACACATATCTGTGTGGTAAAGGGCTGGTACACTAACACCCTTCATTCAACCATGTGTCCATTCTCATCCACACCTGTGTGCTTCCTCTCGCAAAGGCCCTTGGATTCTGGGTTCTGGTCTCCACTGAGCCACCAGTGGTGGATTATCTTAGACACTGACTTGCTCCTGGACTTGGGAGACTCTGAGAGTGTGGGGTAAAAAACCTGGGCTGTCTCACCTAGGGAGCCAGCTCCTCTGGGGTGGTGGCACCTGCTCCCTCCTGAAGAGGGGGGGCCACTTCAGGAGGGTCCTCTGGCACCAGCTTGGCTGGCTAGAATCTTTGGTACGGCCTCCTTGGAAAGGGTGGAACGTGGAACACACTTTCCCTTCTTGGCCCTTAGCCACAAGTACTACTGCCATCTGCCCTCTCAACCACTGAGGGGAGATCTAATACCAATTGCAACCAGCTATTAATTGATCAGGGTGGCCTGACTGTCTCTTAACTTTTCGCCACCCCTTCGACACCAGAGCCTTTTCAAGCTGCCCTCAGATGGCCATCTCACTTCAAAAGAAGGCCAGTCTACCTCATACAAGTCTTAAGCTTATCAGGGGTCATGGTGACCCCATAGTCTCCTACAAAACCTTTCCTGAAATTCCTCAGCATAGTATCCAATGAGTGGACTTCCCTTGCACATTTCCCATCCAACACCCAAGACAGAAAAACACTCAGGCCACAGGAAGGAGTCTGGGGTTAGGGAGGGGGAATTGGAAAGGTTGCTCAGTGACTATGTTCATCACTAGCCACTCCCCTGGCGGGAAAGGCAGACGCTCTTGACTTAGGCAGGCTGGTACAAAGCACTAGCAGCCAGCACGGACTGCCACTTAGTTAGAAGAGGCATCTTATGGAAGCACTGTTCGTAACTCAATACTGGCATGGGCCCTGTGAGGGGAAGTAAGAACTCCGCCCTCGGTGTCCCTCTCAGTCATGCAGCATCCAGGCACGTCACATACCTCCCATCAGTCCTAGGGCAACCAATTCAGTGCCCAGGGGGGTGATCAGTCCCCTCTCCCACTCAGATGGAGTGGGCCTAGCCAGGGTCCCAGACCGGTCCTACTGTACCACAGACTTCCTAGAGCCTCCTGGCACCACCTAAGGCTGGTTCCTCTCTGGTGCTCAGCCACCTCAGGACACCTCGGGGGCCTTGTAAGTTCATCCCAACAAGGTTGTTTCTCTGGGAGAATCAGTCCTAGGAATGCTCTGAGGACCATGTCACCAAAACAACCTGAGTACCCCGTGGGGATGCTCCACGGGGTGGGCAGAACCCAAACTGAGGATTCCTGCTATGCAGTCCGCCACCAAGCCTCGCTTCCCACTCTAGGAAACCAAGAAATGCAGCAGGAGCCAATGTAGACAAAGAAACTCTTGGCACCAGCTGGAGGAGAAAGCAGCTTTATTCAACCCATGGAGTCTTGGCAGGCTAACGTCTCAACAACAGAGCCCCAGACTCAGTCTTTACCTTCTCTTTCATAGGTTTTTATTTTTTTATTTTATTTTATTTTATTTTTTGCAGTTTTGGCCGGGGCCAGGCTTGAACCTTCTACCACCCGGGATATGGGGCTGGCACCCTATTCCTTGCATAGGTTTTTATAGTTCTTTGTACAAAAATACGTGGAGCAGAACCAGAAGGTAAAGGGGAGATTGAATAAGTGTACGCCATCACAGCATGGCTGCATGGTTTCAAAGACAGTAAAAAATTAAGGGAGTTACAAGAGTTACTAAGTAGGTTTCAACATACATCATCCCCAAAAGGCTGCGGTCGGGGATGGAACATTATTAATAGGTAACAGCAGACTTGGCTAGATGGCGTCATCTGCTGGCCTAACTTCTAAGTAGGAAAAAGATCGTCTTTATTCTTAGCTTTTTAACTCCTTGTTACTACTACCTTTGCCTCACTATTGCTAGATTAATTTTTCACTATTTACATTACTTTGACTATTAAATTCTAATCATGGCTGGCAGGTGGTATACTAGGAATGTTTCCCTTTACAACTTCTTGTCTGTGGAGTCAAAGGTTATCTTTATTATTTTGTATGACTTTCTGTGTACTTATGACTTATCCTCCACTGTGTAAATTTCTCTTCTATGCATTCAGAAATAGCAAGTATTCTAATGATTTCATCTTCTTGGACTTATCTCTCCTGGAATCTTCTCAACAGTTCCAGTATGGACTGATAACTTTCTCTACCATTTATCTCAGGATCTCTCTTTTTCTTCATTCTGGGGATTCTATCATCTTTCTCTCTCTCTCTCTCTTTTTTTTTTGTTGAGACAAGAGTCTCATTCAGTTGCCCTGGGTAGAGTGCAGTGGCGTCACAGCTCGTGGCAACCTCAAACTCTTGGGCTCACGCAATTCTCTTGTCTCAGTCTCCTCAGTAGCTGGGACTTTAAGCGCCTGCCACAACACCTGGCTACTTTTTCTATTTTTGGTAGAGATGGAGTCTTACTTTGCTCAGGATGGTCTCCAACTCCTGAGCTCAGGTGGTCCACCCACCTTGGTATCCCAGAGTACTGGGATTACAGGCCTAAGCCACCTCCCCAGACCATCATCTCTCTCTCTCTCTCTCATATCCCTTGTGTCTTCCACCCAAATCTTCACTTTTCTTGCTCTATACTTGCTCAAACTTTCATTTTGTTTGAGTATATCCTTTACTAGCTTCCAGAAAAGGGTGCATGAGAAAAAAAATATTTTTCAGATTGTATCTGTCTGAAATATCTTCACTCTCAAATTTAGACATAAATCTATAGGCTAGTATGGTACAATAAAAATATATATTTGGCCTTTGTCCCTTTATATCTGGGGGAGCTTCAAAAGCCCTTGGAATTTCTTGAGTGATAGAGATGTTTGTTATGCTAATGAGGCAACTCATTGTGGACCACTATAGAGCTTCAGAATGGGTGTTCCTTAACAAGTGATTAGAGGATTGGAACTTTGGACCAGACTGACCTCCAAGTAGAAAAGAACAGAAATTGACTCTGGGAGGCTGAGGCATGGTGATCATTTGAGGTGTGGAGTTAAAGACCAGCCTGAGACCGGTCTCTACTAAAAATAGAAAAACTCAGCTGAGAGGGCGGAGCAAGATGGCGGACGAGTAACAGCTTCCTTGCAGCTGGGCACAGTGAGACTGGGGAGAGAGGACTTCAGGCATCTCTGCCAGGCGGGATCTGCCCAGAAACTTCCCTTTGGGGACACAGGGAGACAGC
>CAUYON010017672.1:0-53543 GCA_963573935.1 Arctocebus calabarensis
GGGAGGCTGAGGCAAGAGAATCACTGAAGCCCAAGAGTTTGAGGTTGCTGTGAGCTGTGTCACCACGGCACTCTACCGAGGGCGACATAGTAAGACGCTGTCTCAATAAAAAGAAAAAAGAAGAAGAAGAAAGAAAAGAAAAGAAAACGTGTTTATAGTTGTGTGAAAAAGCTAGATAGCAAATTTTAAATAATATTCTATGTGTATACTTAAGTTCATCAAATAAAGGTAAATTAATCCTAAAGAACTTTAAAATTACAGACATTCCACTGCCCTTCTCCCAAAAAGATGTCATTTGGAAGAATGGATCCTAGTTGTACAATAGGATTTTACTGTCGAAACACTCTGGACTTTGAACGAGCATCTGAAGAAATCACCAAGGTACTTGTATTTCAAATGTTATAATAATATTTGCAAATAGCCTAATTTTTAGTATAGATAGCATATCAAAAGACAAATCCATAAATTATGATACTTTCATAAAATTTTTTCTCGAATGTGGATATTATTAGAAGTGTTGGGAATTTGGGGAATCTTGTTATTGAGACAAATGAATTCGAGTGAACAGTTGAAAGAATTAACTGCTCCACTAGGTGGCACTGTTGAAATAAAAATCCTTTTGCAAACTGTAGACTGGGGCAAGCAAGTAGGTTCTATTCTGTTCGAAGAGGACTTTAAAAAGGCAATCCCTTAGGGGTAGAAAAAAATTAATGAAGTATTTGATCAAGTCAAATTGTGCATTATTTCTTGTTAGTCTAAGTGCTTCTTTGATTTTGTTTTAAAAGAGAAATGGTATTTTTGGATTTTTCGGAACAATTTTATCAAATGAGCTGTGTTGTTACCTTCCACTAAGCTTTTCTAATCTGATCTGTTCTACTAATAGGATCTTTGAAATAAATTTATTTTACATTCTCATTACCTTTAAACTTAGGCTTTTTTTTTTTTTTGTCCTTGAGTACTGCTAAAACATTTACAAAGCTTGAATGTCTATATTTAGTACTTTTTAAAAAGATTGCTTATTTAAGAAATAAACATAGTTGGGAAGCTCTCTTTATTATCAGTAGGTACAGATTATCCTTTTATGGTAGGCAAAACCAATGTTAGTCATTTCTGAGAATTCTTATCTTGTGCTCACCTAAAAGAGTAACCTATTACTGCTTCCAGTTAATTTTATTCAGGAAAATGGAGATATTAAGTTGAAATTTTATTTTCACAATGTGAAAATACAATGACAAATTAAAAGGTTTCATACAAGCTAGGTTTAGTTTACTTAACCTGCCTTGTAAAAGAGTGAATTTAATAGGAATATGACAGAAAAGTGATTTAGGAAGGGATAAAATGAGATAAGAGAACTTTTTCATATTTTTCATTTCTTACAGTTGTTGTCTTTTCATTCTCTTTTTTCAACATGGAAGGCAAAGTGAGCATAATAAAATATTTATTTTTTCTTTTACTACTTAAAATTATGCATTTCAAGTATGCATTTGTATATTTTAGTTTGACTGAAAAAGTTTGACTTTTGACTTTATAAAGTATCGTGTATAGACCAAAACATAAAAATCGAGGCGATATTATGATGTACATTGATGTTAAAACTCCCATTTATCTCTTTCCATTATTTTATTTTCTATCTAGTTTAAAATAAGTGTGTTTAAAACAGCAAAGCACTCTCCTCTTAGAATAGAAGCAAACTAAATTATTGTTACCAACTTAAGCTAAAACCAATATTTCCAAATGAGTTGCATGTTGATGTTTTCTGATTAAAGACAAGGTGGTTGTTAACAGCTTTTACACTGGAAGAGTAAAAGCTTTTACACTGGAAGACTCAGAAATTACTGGTCTTGCTGCATTAGAGTGTGCATTTTTAAGGCAAAGAGAAACCCCATAGTGAATATCTTTTGGAAGAAATTCTTAAGAATTTCTTAAGAATTAATTAATTTTGCTTTAATAATAGTGTTTTTCTTAATAGCTTTTTGTAGCAGTATCAAAAACTCACTTTGTCAGTTAATACGATCATTTACAAAAACTGAATTTGGCATTTTTATTTTATTTTATTTTTTTAAACTTTATTCAAATTAATATGAGGGTACAATATTTAGGTTACATTGTTCTCACTTCCAGGGTAAAGTTCCATTTGCAGAGCAGCCCCTCACCCAGGGGGCGTGTTACACACCCTCACACTGTGCACGTTAGGTGAGACCCCACCTCATGTGAATTTGGCATTTTTAACCTGTGATTTTTTTTTCTCTTGAAAAACTAAAACTTAAGTTACTTGTTTCTATATAAGATATATTTTTAGTTTTTTCATTTTGGAAATGAAGCTGTATAGTTAAGAGTCTCATGTTTAATCTGTAATAAATACTCTAACTCCTGTGCTTATGTGACTTTTAAAATATTAATAAAAATTATCAAATTGATTCAGTATTTAGCAGAGTGCAGTCCAGTAAGTATCTGCATAACTGTCATACAAAGCATAAAATGCCCACGATGTAATCTCTGCTTTTAAACAAGGTATAAAGCTTCTGTCTTCAAGTAACATTTGTACTTGGGGAGGGGGAAGATGACAGGTAGACATATGTGTGACGTTGAGTATGGTAAGCATCCGTATGGAAATGGATCGAATTGACGGGGAAAGGGGTGTGGAAGTGAGAGTGATGCCACAGCCACATCAAAGTCTTTTATCATGAGGGTGATATTTAAGAAGGGCCTGAAAGTATAGGCTTCAAATCCATTGACCTAGGGAGAGGCAATAACAAGAGAAAAGCTATAAGAGAAAGAAAATAAAGAGATTATCTAGAGAATGGCAAATAGTCCAGTTTGGTAGGTACCAAGGATTCACATTGGGCAAGATTTTGCTTTTCCTTTCTTGAATCAGAATCCCTGGAGGTGTGGCCTGGGAGTCTTCATTTCTAACAAGTCTCCATGTGAACGTGTGCACCACGTTTGAGAATCACTGGTGTAAGATAGTGTAACCCAAAGGGTGGCATTTGATGTTGTTTTTAGATGGCACTAAGACGTTTTAATACTTTTATGTTTATGTTCATATTAAAAAATATAATGCCATATTAAACATGTAATTTCACATTTATTATTGATTTGTATAAGACTACTTCAGTTAAAAATGATGAAGGTATCACTAATTGTAATAGAGATGGCTGGCATACATAACAAAAATAGTAAAGGAGCTATATTCATATAAATGTCCAAGGTTTAGGAAACACTGCTCTAGGAAATAGTGAAGGATGAGGCTAGAAAAGTAGGTTAGAATAATACTGTGGAAAGTCATGAATGCTGAAGAAGTGATACTTTAACAGTATGTTACTTTTATTAATTTAATTCTTAAATTTTAAGCAGGTATAGAATTACCTGCCTAATATATAGTAAATACCTGTGTACTACCATTGAGCTTAAGAAAAAAAATTACGTATGTAATTTTGAAGCATGTTATTTTCCCCCAATGTTAAATTTCTTCCTTCCCAATGGTAATATACTATCCTATTAATATATCATACCCATGTTATATATGCACAAATACACATATTTTATGTTATTAATTTTTTCATTAATTATATCGTTATATATAACAAGTCGCTTGTGGCTTTTTTAGCAATGACTTAGAGATTCTCTATATCGAAACACGTTGGTCTCACTGAATAGTAGTCTGCTCTGCAATATACCACTTTTTATTCCAACTTTCTTTTGTTTACGACCATCTAGCTTGTTGCTGAAAACTTAATAATTTCTTATTTCATTTTTAAATTACAAATAATGTTTTAAAAGAATATTCTCATACATAGCTCTTTCTACATATGTAATATTTCAAATAGGATTTCAAATAGCTACACTAGACGCATTACAGTGGGATTGCTGGGTCAGAGGGTGTGCATATTTTCAGGTTTGTTAGCTATCATCAGATGTTCAATATATAAACATTTCCAATGCTTTATAGCCTCATCAACACTTGATATTGACAGACTTTAAAATTTTTAACCAATCTCATGGATATAAAGTAGTATTTTTTTGTATTAATAGTGATTTTAATTTCCTGTTCATTTCTCTCTTTTCCTATAGGGCTATTTGATATGAAGGAAATCATTATAATTCTGGATATTACCACTTTGTTGGTTCTGTGTTTGCAAATATAATCTTATATTTTCACTTGTTAATGGTGTCTTTAATTTTAATATAGTTGTATTGGTAACTTTTCTCTTATGGTTTTTGGGTTCTATATATAAGAAATATTTAATATGAAAAGTCAAAAACATGTTCTTATATATTCCTTTTAGAAATTTTATGTTTTACATTTTGAATTTGTGTATGTTTTAAGGTAGATATATTTTTTACCCTCTACATGGAAAAATTATTATTTCAGTATCATTTATTTCTCAAAGTTTGACCTTTCTTTGTTAATTTGTAATGCCTTCTTTGAGGACCTAGACTAGTACAGAAGCGGTGGGCTGAAGGAAGAAGGTGCTGCTTTGAAAGCTTATGAAGATTCAGGAAGACCAAGTAGCCACTTGGACTTGGGGGCAAGGGCAAGGGAGACTCAAAGACAAGTCCCCCTCTTTGTTTTGCATTTAGGTGACTAAGAGAATACATTAATAGTTCATTAATATGGTCATTCATATTTTCAATTTCAGGTTAACGTGAGGGTACCAACAACTAGGTTACAACATTTGTTAGGTAGAGTCCCTCTTGTAGTTGTTTCCTGCACCCAAAAGTTGTGCCGTATACATTGTGCCCGTTAAGTGTGAGCTCACCAATCCCCTTCCCTCTGGCCTTTTCCCCATTTCCATCTCCCTCCCCCAACTTGAATTGAGTTTTTCTCTTATGGGGTGTGTATTAAGTCATCTACTGGCTTAATATTAGTATTGAGTACATATTTGCTTTTCCATTCTGGTGATACTTTACTAAGAAGAATTTGTTTCAACTCCATCCGGGTTAATACAAAAGATGTAATGTCTCCATCTTTTTTATGGCTGAATAGTATTCCATGGTTTACATACATATACCACAGCTTGTTAATCCATTCCTGAGCTGATGGGCATTTAGGTTGATTCTACATCTTGGGAATTGTAAACTGAGCTGTGATAAACAATCTAGTGCAAATGTCCTTATGATAAAATGATTTATTTTCTTCTGGGTAGATGGCTAGTAGTGGGATTACAGGATCAGATGGGAAGTCTATTTTGAGTTCTTTGAGGATTCTTCATACTTCTTTCCAAAGAAGCTGTATTAGTTTGCAGTCCCACCAACAATATAAAAGTATATTTTTCTCTTCACCTCCACACCATCATCTGCAACTTTGAGACTTTGCGATGTGGGCTATTCTCACTAGGTGATAATTTTAGGGTGGTTTTGATTTGCATTTCTCTGATGATGAGCATTTTTCATATGTTTGTTAGCCATTCACCTGTCTTCCTCAGAGAAGTTTCTGTTCATGTCTCTTGCCCAGTGGTGATAGATGGGAATGTTGGGTTTTTTCCTTTGGTGATTAATTTGAGTTTTATGTAAAATCTAGTTATCTGCCTTTGTCAGATTTATAACATGCAAATATCATTTTCCATTCTGAAGGTTGTCTATTTGCTTTTATTGTTGCTTCCTTAGCTGTGCAGAAACTTTTCATTTTAAGTCCCATTTGTTTTTTGTTGTTGTTGCGATTGCCACTGAAATCTTCTTTATAAAATCTTTTATAAAGGCCAACATCCTCAAGAGTTTTTCCCACATTTTCTTCCAAGATTTTTATCATTTTATGTCTTAGATTTAAATCTTTTATCCATCTTGAGTCAATTTATCTAAGTGGTGAAAGGTGTGGGTCCAGTTTCAGTTTTTTACATATGGTGATCAAGTTCTCCTAGCACCATTTGTTGAATATGGATTCTTTTCCCCAGTGTGTGCTTTTGTTTGGTTTATCAAATGACTATAAGATGACTTATCAGATGACTATAAAACTGGCTTCATTTCTTGGTTTTTCTATTCAGTTCCATATGTCTGTTTCTCTATTTTTATGACAATACCATGCTGTTGTGATCACTGTAGACTTATAATATAATCTAAAGTCTGGTAGAGTGATGCCTCTGGCTTTGTTTTTATTACTAAAAATTGCCTTGGCTATATGGGGTTTCTTCTGGTTACATACAAAGTGAAGAATTATTTTTTCTAAATCTTGAAAGTATGATGTTGGTATTTTAATGGAGATTTCATTGAATCTATAGATTACTTTGGGTAGTATAAACAGTTTTTTTTGCAGTTTTCAGCTGGGGCTAGGTTTGAACCCATCACCTCCAGTATATGGGGCCAGTGCCCTACTCCTTGAGCCACAGGCACTGCTCTGGGTAGTATAGACATTTTGACAATGTTGATTCTTCCCAGCCAAGAACATGGTATGCTCTTCCATTTGTTAATATCTTCTGCTGTTTCTTTTCTTAGGGTTTCATAATTCTCTTTGTGGAGGTTCTTTGCCTCTTTTGTTAGGTATATTCCTAGGTATTTCATTTCTCTGAAGCTACCGTGAAAGAATTGTGTCTTAAAGTAGCTTCTCAATTTGGCTGTTATTGGCGTTAACAAAGACTACTGATTTGTGGATGTTGATTTTATACTCTGAAATTTTACTGTATTTCTTGGTCACTTGTGATCAAGTGATCACAAGGAGTCTTATGGTTGAGTCTCTGAGATTGTCTAAGTATAAGACCATATCATTCGCAAAGAGCAAGAGTTTGATCTCCTGTGCCCCCGTTTAGATGCCCTTTATATCCTTTTCTTGCCTGACTACATTGGCTAGACCTTCCAGAACTATGTTGAATAGTCGTGGTGATAGAGGACATTCTTGTCTGGGGGTTCCAATTTTAAGTGGAAAAGCTTTCAGTTTTACTCCATTCAGTGTGGTATTAGCACAAGGTTTGTCATAAATGGCTTCAATCAGTTTAAGAAATGTGCCACCTATGCCTGTAGATGAAGCCTAATCTATTGTGATGTATAATTTTTTTAATGTATAGCTGTAATCTATTGGCTTACCATTTTAATGAGTATTTTTACATCAATATTCACTAGGTCTGTAGTTTTCCTTTTTATTTGGGTCTTTTCCTGGTTTGGTATCAGAGTGATATTTGCTTCATAGAATGTGTTGGGGAAGGTTTCTTCTTTCTCGATGTTTTGGAATAGTTTCTGCAGTATAGGTACAAGCTCATCTTTGAAGGTTTGATAGAATTCTGATCTGAAGCCATCTACTCCAGGGTTTTTCTTTTTGTGTGGTTGTTGTTATGTTGTTGGAAGTTTTTTTTTTTTTTAATTGTTTTTTCAATGTCAGGGCTTAATATTGGTCTGTTCAAGAGATCTATTTCTTCCTGGTTAAGTCTGCAGAGATGGTGTGATTCCAGGTATTGGTCCATTTCCTTCACACTATCAAATTTCTGGGTGGAGAGTTTCTTGTAGTAAGTATCTAAATGGTATCAGTTCCTTTCTGATTGAGGTTATTAGAGATCTTGCTTTTCTGTTTATAGTTAATCTGGTCAAAGGTTTATTAATTTTATTTTTCTTCTCAAAGAACCAACTGTTTGTTTCATTAATTTTCTGAATGATTCTTTGGTTTTCAATTTCATTTATTTCTGATTTAATTTTGGTTATCTCTTTTCTACCACTGGATTTGGGATTGGAATACTCTTCTTTTTTCCATTTCCTTAAGATGATTCATTAGGTTGTTGATGTACTCTCTTTCTGTTTTTTGGATGTAGACATCTAATGGGATACATTTCCCTCTTGGGACTGCTTTTGCAATACCCTACAGGTTTTGGTAGCTTGCAGCTTCTTTGTTATTGTGTTTCAGGAATTTAATAATTTCCATCTTTATCTCTTCCTTGACCCAAATATCATTCAGCACAAGGTTGTTTAATTTCCATGCCTTTGTGTGGGGATGAACATTTTTGTTGGAGTTGAGTTCCACTTTTATTGCCTTGTGTTCAGAGAAGATACAAGCTATGATTTCTATTATTTTAATTTTGTGAAGATTTGAGTGGTATCCTACGTTATGATGTATATTGGGATATGTTCCAGGGGCTCATGAGAAGAATGTGTATTCCTTAACTTTAGAATGATATATTCTGTATGTCTATTAAGATCATTTGTTCTTGACCAGGGGGGAGGGTCGTGGTGTATGGCACACCTCTTTAGGCAGGACACAATTATAAGAGGGACTTTATCTAACAAATGTAATCAGTATAACCTAATTCTTTGCACCAATGAATACCAAACAAAAAAAAAATTAAAATAATAAACAAAATTTCCATTAAAAAAAAGAAAAACTGTTCTAGGGTCACATTTAAGTCCCTTGAATCTTTGTCTAGTTTCTGTTTGGGGATCTGTCCAGTTCTGTCAGAGGGATGTGAAAGTTCTCAGCTATTATGATGTTGTAGGATAGCATACTGCTCAGACCAATTTAGGTCTGTTTCATAAATCTGGGAGCATTTAAGTTGGGTGCATAAATATTTAGAATTGAAATGTCCTCCTGTTGTTTTGTTCCCTTGACCAATATGAAGTGAGCATCTTTGTCTTTCTTAACTTTAGTAGGTTAAATTCACTTGTACCTAAAAATAAGATGTGACCCCTCCTTTCTTCGGATTTCCATTTGCCTGAAAAATTGTTTTGCAACCCTTCACCTTGAGCCTTGTTTTGTTCTTCAGGGTTAGTTGTCTTTCCTGGAGACAACATATAGATGATGACTTGTGCTTTTTTTATCCTATTGGCCAGCCTGCGCCTCTTCAGTGGGGAATTTAAGCCATTTACATTTATTGAGAGAATGATAAGTATGGTGGAGTTCTATTCATCTTATTTTGTGAAAGTCCATTGCTTAGTTTTATCCTTTGCTCTTTTGTGGAAGCTAGGTTTTGTCCTTTAGTTTTTGGATGTTTACTTAGTTGGTGGTTCCTTGTGATGATCAATGTTGAGAGTTGATCTAAGTATTTCCTATAGAGCTTATGGCTTATTTCCTCAGTATTTGCCTATCAGTAAAAGATTTAATTTCTCCCTCAATTTTTTTTTTTAGACAGAGCCTCAAGCTGTTGCCCTGAGTAGAGTGCTGTGGCATCATAGTTCACAGCAACCTCCATCTCCTGGACTTAAGCAATTTTCTTGCCTCAGCCTCTCAAGTAGCTGGGACTACAGGCATCCTCCCCAATACCTGGCTATTTTTTTGAGTTTTTTTTGATTGTAGGTGTCATTGTTGTTTGGCAGGCCTCAGCTGGATTCAAACCCGCCAGCTCTGGTGTATGTGGCTGCACCTTAACCACTTGAGCTATAGGCGCCTCTCCATCACGTTTTGAAGCTTAGTTTAGCAGGATACAGAATTCTGGGCCGAAAATTTTTTTGTTTAAGAAGGTTAAAGGTAGATGACCAGTCTCTTCCAGCTTGGAAAGTTTCAGTTGAAAAGTTTATTGTCACTCTGATGTATCTGCCCCTGTAGGTCAATTGGCACTTACTCCTGGCTCCTTGCAGAATTTTCTCTGTGGTTTTGACTTTGGACTGTTTCATTACAGTGTGTCTTGGAGATGCTCTGTTTGTGTTGAGACATCCTGGAGTTTGATATTCTTTAGAAGGAGTGTTTAGGTATCTTTAGTGATACTTGGGAAATTTTCATTTATGATATCCTTGAGTTAGGCTTCCATTCTTTTGGGATGTTCTTCTTCCCATTCAGTGATACCTGTAATTCATATGTTTGTTTGTTTGTTTTCCTTTAATTCGTATGTTTGAAGTCCCATAATTCTCTGTGCGAATATTCTGCTTTCTCTCTCTTCTTTTCTGCTTCATTAACTACCAGTGTTAGCTCAAGAACTTTATCCTCTAGCTCTGATATTCTTTCTTCACCATGGTCTAATCTGTTATTGATACTTTCTACTGCATCTTTAAGTGCCCTAATTGACTCCTTTAATTCCTTAAGCTGCACCATATATACTTTCTTTGTTGCCCTTGGTAAAGTGCCATGACGTCACAGCTCACAGCAACCTCTAACTCTTGGGTTTGAGTGATTCTCTTGCCTTAGCCTTCCAAGTTGCTGGGACTACAGGCACCCACCACAATGCCCAGCTTTTTTTTTTTTTTTTTTTTTTTTTGTAGTTGTCATTGTTGTTTGGCAGGTCTGGGCTGGGTTTGAACCTGCCAGCCCTGGTGTCTATGGCTGGCACCCTAGCCACTGAGTTACAGGTGCCAAGCTTCTTATCTTTATCCATTTTGGGGGGTTGTTTTTTTATTTCCTTTGATTATTTTCCACTTTCTCTTCAATTCCTTTTATTATTTTTGTTATCTGGATTTCAAATTCCTTTTCTATCATTTTCATTATTTCTTTGTAGGTGGAATCCTCTTTCTAGATACCTCATGATCCCTTGGCAGGGGAAGGAGGGTGCTTTATTCTGGTATTTCATGTCAGAATTTTTTTGTTAGTTTCTCCTCATGTGTGTTTTCTTCTTGTGCACTTCCTTCCCCTACATTTTCCTCTCACTGCCTCCTTTGCTTTAAATTACCTTGTCTCTGAGCTTAGGTCTTAGAGTGGCCTTTTGGTATAAGGCCAAAAGGAAGAGAGGGGTAAAGAGCAAGAAGGAGAAAGGAAAGAAAAAGATAAAGGAAAGAAAAAGAAGGAGGGTGAAGGGAAAGAATTGAAGAAAAGGAGAGAAGACGGACAAAAAGAGAGAAAGAGAGATGGGAGAAATGGTGGTATTTGTCAGGGTGCCTTAACCCACACTTGCAACTCCAGCACTTTGGGGGACTGGGCTGTGTGGTTCCCTTGAGGTCAGCAGCTCCTTACTAGCCTAGACAAAAGCAAGACCCCAGCACTTCCAAGTACAGAAAAAAAATCAGCAGTATGTTGCAGTCCTCCCAATCCCATCTTTCCAATAGTGAAAACTAGAAGGACACCCTACACCATGAGCTCATGGCCTCTTTGAGCCAGATCAATTCTATGACCCGCCATCCAACCTCAGAGAAAAGAAAGAAAATAATAAAAATAAAGAAAATTTAAAATGCAGTTCTATAAGATGAAGAAAAAAAGAATATCTTAGTGTTTGAATGAGAAATCTATGTGGGAAAGATGAGAAAAGTAGAAAAATGTACCAACAGAGAGATAAAAGGAGAGAAGTAAAAAAGAATAAAAGAGGCTGTAGAACTATAACAAAAATGGAAGAGCCCTTGCTATTGAAGAAAGTAAAAATGAAAAAATAAAAACACAACCCAACAAAACAAAGCAAATAACAACAAAAACCAAGGTAATAAATTGAGAAAAGAAGCAATTGCAGTATATTGCCTGGACATCATGTGGTGTTAGGAGACAAAGAACACATTCTGCTTTTCCCATGTAAGATGTAGGCCAGAAGCTATTCTCTAGTTTCAGAGGAGACCAGTCCTGTCTTCTTATTTGTCCTCAATCAGGGCCTGGTTGCTTTGCTAGCATTCACTTCCCACAGGGTTGAGATCCTAAGGCTCTCACCAGATTTCTTAAAGGGCATATCTTGACAGTGCCTCCTGACAACAAAGTGTCCTTAAGAGCGCAGAGCCGTTCAACTCAACCTCAAGGATGACTGCCTGAGCTCAGTAGGCGCATCAGATCTGGCTGTGCACTAGGACCATGTGGTCTATTCCTGCCTGGTATTCAAAACCAGCCACTGGACGCTGTTCAAGTTTACTTGCTCACTTAAGCCCTTCCAAGGCAGCTCCAGTGAGCAGCCCAGTCCAAAACTAAGATTCTTCAGGACAGCTCTTTCTGTCTCTAGTCCTCTGCAGGAGGGCCAGCCAGCTGGCCTCTGCTAGTACCCAAGCACGTGCCTTCTGTGCTTGTCTTCCTCAGCTCCAGACCTCTTTGTTGACTCCTAGAGTCTCCTCCTGCTTCACTGTAGAGTGATGATTCTGGGTAAGTTCCTTCAGCCAGAGGTGACTGAAGTCCTCTCTCCCCTGTCTCACCACTAGTGGCTGGGAAACATATTCAACATAGCTGAAGCCCCTTCTACCTTCCTAAACCAATGGTGTGGAAGTAACATTGGTTACCTATTCAATACCCACCTCTCTTTTTTTTTTTTAAGTCATAAATACATAGATTATGAATAAATTTATGCCTTTGTGGGATTCATTGTGTTGATTATTTGTACAAACTGGAGTGCTTACATTGTACTAATTAACATAGCTTTCACCTCATTTACTTAATCACAGTGTTAAGATATTTATGTTCAAAACTTGATAGATTTGACTTGTACCCTTGCAATATGCTCCATATGTGTGGTCCCACCATTAACCCTTCCTCTGTTGAGCCACCCCCCTCCCTTTTTATCCCTTTCCACTTCCCTCCTTCATCCTGGGCTATATAGTTGTGATTCATCTCTCATGAAAAGGCGAGTGATTATAAATTGGTTTTATAGTAGTACTGAGTACATTGGATGTTTTTTTCCATTCCTGAGATACTTTACTAAGAATATTTTCCAGCTTCATCCATGTAAACATAAAAAAGGTAAAGTCTCCATCTGTTTTTAATGCTGCATAGTATTCCATGGTATACTTATACCATAATTTATTAATCCATTCATGGGTCAATGGGCACTTGGGCTTCTTCCAAGACCTGGCAATTATGAATTGAGCTGAAGTGAAAAATCTGGTGCAAATATCTTTGTTAGAAAGTGATTTTTGGTCTTTTGGATATACACCTAGCAGGGGAATTGAATCAAATGGCAGGTCTACATTTAGATCCCTGAGTGTTCTCCAAACTTCTTTCCAAAAGGACCATACCAGCTTGCATTCCCTCCAGCAGTGCGGAAGTGTTCCCTTTTCTCCACTTCCATGCCAACATCTGTAGTTTTGGGATTTTGTGATGTGGACTATTCTTACTAAAGTTAGGTGGCATCTCAGAGTGGTTTTGGTTTGCATTTCTCTGATGATTAAAGATGATGAACATTTTTGTGTGTGTGTGTGTAGACCTTGCACCTCCTTCTTCAGAGAAGCTTCTGTTCATGTGTCTTGCCCACAATGAAATGGGATCACTTGTTCTTTTCTTATTAATAAGTTTCAGTTCTCTATGGATTCTGGTTATTAGACCTTTGTTGGAAATATAACCTGCAAAAATCCTCTTCCATTCTGAGGGCTGTCTGCTTGCTTTACTTACTGTGTTCTTGGCAGTGCAGAAACTTTCTAGTTGATCAGATCCCAGGAATGTATTTTTGATGTTGCTTCAATTGCCTGCAGGGTCCTCCTCATAAAGTATTCTCCAGGCCAATTTTTTCAAGTGTTTCCCTTGCACTCTCTCCAAGAATTTTTATAGTTTCATGTCTTAAGTTTAAGTGTTTTAAACAGGTGAGAGTCAATTTGTGTTAGAGGAAAAAGTGTGGGTCCAGTTTCAGTCTTCTACAAGTCGCCAGCCAATTCAGCCAGCACCATTTGTTAAATAGGGAATATTTCCCCTAATTTATATTTTTGATAGGCTTATCAATGATCAAATGATGGTAAGTGTCTGGGTTCATCTCTTGGTTTTCCATTCTGTTCCATACATCTACCTCTCTATTTTTGTGCTAGTACCATGCTGTTTTGATCACTGTAGATTTATAGTATAGTTTGAAGTCTGGTAGCATGATACTTCCTGATTTGTTTTTATTTCTGAGTAATGTCTTTGCTATTTGAGGTTTTTTCTGTTTCCATATAAAATGAAGTACTAATTTTTCCAGATCTTTAAAGTATGACAGATACTTGAATAGGCATTGCATCAAATCCATAGATTGCTTTGGGGAGTATAGACATTTTAACAATGTTGATTCTTCCCAGCCATGAGCGTGGTATATTTTTCCATTTGTTAATATCTTCAGCTATTTCTTTTTTTAGAGCTTTGTAGTTCTCTTTATAGAGATCTTTCATGTCCTTTGTTAGGTACACTCCCAGATGTTTCATCTTCTTTGGCACTATTGTAAAAGGAATAGAGTCCTTGATTGTTTTTTTATCTTGGCTATTGTTGGTGTATACAAAGGCTACAGATTTGTGAGTATTGATTTTGCATCCTGAGATGCTGCTATATTCCTTGATCACTTCTAGGAGTTTTGTAGTTGAGTCCCTGGGGTTTTCCAAATATGCAATCATATCATTTACCAAGAGTGACAGTTTGATCTCCTCTGATCCCTATTTGGATACCCTTGATTGCCTTCTCTTGCCTGATTGCAATGGCTAAGACTTTCATTCAATGTTAAAAAGCAGTAGAGACAACCTTGCCTGGTTCTTGATCTGAGTGGAAATGATTTCCATTTTATTCCCTTCAGTACAATATTGTCTGTGGGTTTGCTGTAGATGGCCTCTATCAGTTTAAGAAATGTTCCTTCTATACCTATTTTCTTAAGTGTTCTGATCAAGAAAGGATGCTGGGTGTTATCAAAAGCTTTTTCTGCATCAATTGAGAGAATCATATGGTTTTTGTTTTGTATTTTCTTTATGTGCTGAATTATAGTTATAGATTTACATATATTGAACCATCCTTAGGACCCTTCTGTTTGCTAGGATCTTATTGAATATTTTTGCATCAATATTCATTGGAGATATTGGTCTATAACTTTCTTTTCTTGTTGAGTCTTTTCCTGGTTTGGGGATTAGGGTGATATTTGCTTCATAGAATGTGTTGGGGAGTGTTCCTCCTTTTTCTATGTTTTGGAAAAGATTAAGTAATATAGGGACTAGTTCCTTTTTAAAGGTTTGGTAGAATTCTGATGTGAAGCCATCTGGTCCTGGGCTTTTCTTTTTGGGGAGATTTCTTACAGTTGATGCTATTTTAGAACTTGATACAGGCTTGTTTAACATTTCTACTTCTTTCTGGCTAAGTCTAGGAAGGTGACATGTTTCCAAGTATTGGTCTATTTCCTTCAGATTTTCATACTTCTGAGAATAAGAGTTTTTTTGTAATATTCATTAAGGATTTTTTAAATTTCTGAGAAGTCGGTCATTATTTGACCTTTATCATTTCTGATTGATAAAATTAGAGATTTTACTTTTTTATTTCTGGTTAGGTTGGCCAAAGGTTTATCTATTTTATTGATCTTTTCAAACAACCAACTTTTTGGTTTATTGATCTGTTGTATAATCCTTTTGTTTTCAATTTTATTTAATTCTGCTCTAATTTTAGTTATTTCCTTTATTCTGCTGGGTTTGAGGTTGGAATGTTCTTCCTTTTCCAGTTGCTTGAGATGTCCCATTAAGTTGTTGACTTCCTCTCTTTCTGTTCTTTTGAGGAAGGCTTGCAACACTATACATTTCCCTCTTAGGACTGCCTTTTTATCCCAGAGGTTCTGGTAATTCATGTCTTCATTATTGTTTTGTTCCAAAAATTTGATAATTTCCTTCTTAATCTTATCTATGACCCAGCTATCATTCAGCATGAGGTTATTTAGTTTCCATGATTCTGTATTAGTATGCAGATTCCTGTTGTTACTGAGTTCAACTTTCATTCCATGATAGTCTGAAAAAATACAAGGAATTATTTCTATTCTTTTAAATTTGCTGAGGTTACACTTGTCACCTAAGATGGGATCAATTTTGGAGTATGTTCCATGAACTAATGAGAAGAATGTGTATTTAGTTTTGTTAGGATGAAATGTTCTGTAGATGTCTGTTAAATCCAATTGTTGTTAAGTTTAAGTTTATAATTTCTTTGCTTAGTTTCTTATTGGAGGATCTATCCACCACTGCCAAGGGGGTATTAAAATCTCCAACTATTATGGTGTTGGAGGAAATCAAGTTGCTCATGTCTGTTAGAGTCTCTCTTATACATTGAGGCACATTCTGATTGGGTGCATAAATGTTAATAATTGAAATCTCATCATGTTGAGTGTTGCCCTTAACAAATATGAAGTGACCATCCTTATCCTTCCTTACTTTTGTTGGTTTAAAGCCTATTGTATCTGCAAATAAAATTGCAACACTTGCCTTTTTCTGATTTCCATTTGCCTGAATTATAGATGACTGTCCCTTCACACTGAGTCTATATTTATCTTTTAAGATAAGATGAGATTCTTGTATGCAGCAGATATCTGGCCCGAGTTTTTGTGTCTCCTCAGCCAACCTGTATCTCTTTAGAGGACAATTTAAGCCATTCACATTAATTGAGAGTATAGATAAGCCTGGTAGTATTTTGGTAGTATCTTGTTTTTCAAAAGTCCAGTGGACATTTTTAATCCTTTTGCCACTGTAGAAGTTGGAGTTTGATCAAAAGTTTCTGAGTGAGTTCACTTTGGTCGTAGAGGATTGTGCTGGTCTGAGACTGTCTTGGAGAGCTGAATTAGTTATGGCAAATTTCTCCAACATGTGAATATCATTAAAGTATTTAATTTCTCCATCATAAATGACACTCAGTTTTGCTGGATACAAGATCCTGGGTTGAAAGTTACTTTGTTTTAGAAGATTAAAGGTTGATGACCACCCTATTGTAGCTTGAAAGGTTTCAGCAGAGAGATCGGCAGTCATTCTTTTTTTTTTTTTTTTTTTTTGAGACAGAGCCTCAAGCTATCACCCTGGATAGAGTGCCATAGCATCACAGCTTACAGCAACCTCCAATTCCTGGGCTCAAGCGAGTCTCCTGCATCCACTTCCCAAGTAGCTGGGACTACACGCACCTGCCACAATGCCCGGGCATTTGTTTTTTTTTGTTGTTGTTGCAGCTGTCATTGTTGTTTGGTGGGCCTGGGCTGGATTTGAACCTGCCTGCTCAGGTGTATATACCTGGCACCTTAGGGGCTTAAGCCACAGGCTCTGAGCCGATCTGCAGTCATTCTAATCTTCTTCCCCTTGTAGGTTATGGCTTTCTTACGTCTGGCTGCTTGCAGAATTTTCTCCTTCATATTAACTTCGGCAAAGTTAATTATAATGTGTCTGGGAGATGGTTTATTTGGGTTGAGTCATGCTGGGTTTTTGAAACTGTCTGCTATCTGAATTTCAGAATCTCTTTCCATGTTTGGGAAGTTCTCCTGGATTATGTCTTGCAGTAGAGCGTCCGCACTTTTTGTTGCAACCTCGTTGCCTTCAGGAATTCCTATCATGTGAATAGTAGTTTTCTTAAAATTATCCCAGTGTTCTCTGAGAGAATGATCCATTTTTGCTTTCCACTTCTCTTCCTCTTTGAGCGTTTGGAAGAGTTCAAACATTTTATCTTCATTGTCAGAGATCCTTTTTTCTTCCTACTACATTCTGTTACGGAGAGATTCTACTGTATTTCTCAGATCTTTGAGGGCTGCAAGTTCTTGTTTCAATGTGTCAAAATCTTTGGTGATTTTGTCTTTGAATTCATTGAATTCTTGAGACAACTTTTTTTTTTTTTTTTTTTTGAGACAGAGTCTCACTTTGTTGCCCTCAGTAACCTCAGTGCCATGGAGTCACAGCAACCTCCAGCTCTTGGGCTTAGGTGATTCTCTTGCCTCAGCCTCCCAAGTAGTTGGGACTATGGGTGCCCAGTATAACACCTGGTTAATTTTTTGTTGCAGTTTGGCCAGGGCTGGGTTCCAACCTGCCACCCTTAGTTTATGGGACCTGTACCCTACTCACTGAGCCATAGGCACTGCCCTTTTTTCTTTTCTTTCTTTTTTTTTTTTTTTTGCAGTTTTTGGACAGGGCTGGGTTTGAACCCACTTCCTCCAGCCTATGGGGCCAGTGCCCTATTCCTTTGAGCCACAGGTGCCACCCCAAGACAACTTTTGAATTACTCCTTGAAATTCTAATTCCATCTTTACCTCTGTTCTGTTGATCTTATTTGCCATCCAAATTCTAAACTTGATTTCTGACATCTCAGCCATTTGTTTGTGAATGGAATCATCTGGTATGTCTGTTTTGTTATTTCTTGGGGGAGTTGATCTACTCTATTCATGCTGCCAGATTTTTTCAGCTGATTCTGCCCTTGATTATTTTTCACCCTTTGGCTAAATGGGCAGGTAAGGTGAAATTGGAACCAGGGGCTCCTGTACTTGTGGTTAATCAGACCTTTGCCAAGGATCTGGGACTGGTGACTGTAACTTTTTCCACTACAGCTTTGCAAAGGACCCATACAGTATTACAGTCTGAGGCTCTGGGGACCTACTTGGTGTGGTGGGGTTAGGTGACTCTGTCTTGTATTCAGCTCGTCTTTTTTTTTTTTTTTTGGATGGCAACCTTTTTATTACTTTCAGTCACAGGAGATAGGAGTAAGGGCTAGTAAAACATTAGAAAGAGGAAAACTTACATTTGTATGAAATCTGGGCCTTCAGCTCGTCTTTTTACGATCCTAGTGGATTGGTGACTGTGGGTTAAAGTCTCAGCTATGGAGAAATACAAGCAACTAAGATACCCCACTCCCCACGGGCAACAACTGGGAGAGGAAAATCAATCCTTCTTGTTGTCACACAACTAGGGTACCACCTGAGGGGGGTCCTTGGATGATTGTCCCAGGTTAGGAATTCTAAACCAATTGACCCAGTCAGTACTAACTCTCAAGTGGGAGAGTTGGAAGGATCTTCAGCAACTTGATAGCAGAGGACTACTGGTTGCTCAAATTTGGCTCACTCCAGTGCTCTGTGGAATCAAAAAGGTCCACTCAGTAGCAGAGTTGGACCAGGGAGCTGCTATCTCTTTCCCCACCTTGTACCTCTTTCATGCCCAGTCACTGGTAACCCCACAGTGCTGTGGTCCTGCTCCCTCCAGTAAGCAGACGTGCCAGGGCTCTGCATCTGCCAGAGTCAAAAGAAAGTCATGCCCCCTCAGCCTGGCCACCACCTTCTGCCACCTGCCAACTGGGGCAGCTGAGGCCTCCCTGCCTTGGATACTCATTGGCAACTGGAGAGTGTTCCACCTGACCTCAGTTTGAACCTGAGGATAACAAGTCAGCAAATGATTTTCTGTCTCAGCCACTGCGTCTGCCCCAGCCGCTCTGCAGCACTGGTATCCCTAAAGGGCGAGGTCTGGCTTCCTCTGGCAGTCCTCAGAGTTGGGAGGTGTCTCTCCCAAGATTAGACCCTTGTGGGATCCTCCACTGTTGCTGAGTCTTCATGTAGGTGTCCCTTTACGGCCAGGGAGGTGGCTGTAGAGGATGCTCCAGGAATGTGGGGCACATAGCTCCAGCAGCAGGGCAGGGTGCGTGACATGCGGTTCTGGCAGGGCAAGGCATCTGGCGGCTCTGGCAGGGCAGGGCTTGCTGCGAGTGGCTCTGGCTGGGCGGGTGAGGGGCTCTAGCAGGGTAGGGTTGAAGCAAGTGGCTCTGGCAGGGCGGCTCTAGCTGGATGGGGTGCAGTGTGCCAGCTCTGGCAGGGTGGAGCACAGAGCCGAGCCTGACAGCCTCCCCCCTTTGTCTGCACTACTTTGGGGCTCACTGTTACAGTGTACTTCTTCTACCATGGCCCTTGCAGTGCCCGGACCTGGCAATGAACTGTGGACATTCCGGTCTCTGTAGGGGTTAGGTTTCTGGACCATCAGGCAAAGTAGGGAGTGTGGACTGGAAGTTCAAAATGGCAGGGATAATGTTAGTTCAACTTTCATGCCTGGCAAGAGAGTGCTCAGGGTCACAGCAGTGTCCCTCAGGAGAAGCAGTCCCCACTTCCTGCAGCTCTCTCCCGAGGCGTGAGACAAGAGGACTTCAGTTCGCTGCTCACCTGTAGAAAACCTACAGCGAGGCGGAAAGAAAAAAAATGACAACACTCTTGGGTGAGGGGGCAGATACTTTTCCTTTGGGATGAGTTGCAGCTTTCCTTAGCAGGCATGATGTGCAGTTTCCACCCTTCTCTCTTAGCTCAGCTCCCAGTCTGCAGCACTGTCAGGTACTTTCTGGTCATAATCCTTCCCTCTGGATGGGAGCTTCTTATTCATCATACATTGCTTAAAGACAGGGACACATTTCAAGAAGCGTATCTCCAGACAATTTCATCATGTGTGAACATCATAGAATATACTTGCACAAATCTCGATGACATAGCCTAATACACATCTATGCCATATCATACTAAGTATCTTAAATCTGAAGGCCTGAAATCCAGAATTCTCTAAAACCAGAAACTTTGTTAGTGCCAACCTGATGCTGAAAGGAAATAATAATTGGAGCATTTAGGATTTGGGATTGCAGATTATTGGATTAAGGATACTGAACCAGTAATTTTATATAATCCAAATATTTCAAAATATGAATTCAAAATTGAAATACTTCTGGTCCCAAGCATTTCAGATAAGGAATATTCAACCTATATGGCCTATTACTCCTTAGTTACAAACCTACACAGCATGTTACTGTACTGAATACAGTAGGCAATTGTAACACAATGGTATTTGTATATCTAGACATATCTAAAGTGAGAAAAATACAGTAAAAATATGATATAAAAGATAAAACATGGCTGAGTGCAGTGGCTCATACTTGTAATCCTAGCACTCTGCAAGGCTGAGGTGTGAGCATTGTTCGAGCTTAGGAATTCAAGATGAGCCTGAGCAAGAGTGGGACCTGTCTCTACTAAAAACAGATAAACTAGCCAGGTATGGTGGCAGGTGCCTGTAGTCTCAGGCACTCAGGAGGATCACTTGAGCCCAAGAGTCTGAGGTTGCCATGAGCTAGGCTGACACCACGGCACTAGGTGAGTGAGGCAATGGCAATAGAGTGAGATTCTGTCTCAACAAAAGGAAAAAATTTTCTTCATTTGGGCTCAGAGCTTTGAAAAGTGTTTTGAAAGGCATATTAAAAAGTCACTGATGTCTCATATCCCAGTAATTCATTATCAATTTATCTTTTTGTTATTGCTGCTGCTGTTTATATGCCATCCTACGATAGTCATTTAAATTCTTTGTGTCTGAATTTTGCCATTTAGAAAGTGAGAGTGAACTAGATACTTTCTAAAGTCTCCTTTGGCATTTTCATTTTTGTCTTAAAGTTACTTTTTTTTCATATTATGTTTCTGTTCTGATAAGTTTTCACTTACTTTATTACTCTACTCAACTAATCTTCAGGATGTATTCTTAATAGACTTTTTTTCCTAGTGAAAGTGTAGGGTCATAGCAAAATTGAGTGGGAAGTGCAGGGAGATGTTATATATCCCCTATCCACTGCCTGCGTCCCACACCAGAGTGGTTCATCTGTTACAGTTGATGAACCTGTCTTGACACGTCTTTATCACTCAAAGTCCATAGTTTACATTAAGGTTCACCATTCTGAAGGTTTGGACAGATATATTTAGGTCATCAAATATGAAATGTCTAAATCCGAATCCAAAGTTTAGTTAGTTCAATATATCTCAAGAAGCAGTACAATTAATCAAAGTATGTGTCTAAAGTGTCAACACAGTTTTGCCAGCTTAATGGTTGCTTGTTTGTACCAGCAGTGAAGAAGCCTAGAGAGTGAATGGTGATGAAATCACAAAAGGAGTTTTCCATAGCTTGTTGAGAATTGAATATTTTTCCTTGCAAGAAGTAATCCAAAGCCTGGAGGAAGTGGTAGACCGCTGGTACAAGGTCTGGTGAATATTCTGGATGGCAGAGAGTTTCTAAATCTGGCTTCTGTAGTTTGAGCAGCCTTGTTTGTGCAACATATAGTCAAGCATTGTCTTGCAAGAGGATTGGCCTGTCTGTATTAAACAGTCTCAGGTGATTAATCACAAGCATCCTCATCATTTTGTCCAATAGTTGCAGTGGACATCCACTATAATGGATTGATGAGATTTCATGAAGCTATCGTGGATAATACCAATGCTGGCCACCAAACAGACACTGTTAGGTTTTTTGATGAATATTTGGTATTGGACTGTGTTTTGGCACTTCTTTTTTGTCTGTCCATTTTTTCCCATGCTTGCAGTTGTCAAAAGGAATCCATTTTTCATCACATGTAATAATACGGTGTAGAAATGGTCATGACAGCACAGAAAGGCAAGCTTCAAGACAGTTTCTCTTCTGATGCACACTTAATTCATGCAGAACCCATCTATCCAGCTTCTTTACTTTGCTGGTTTGTTTCAAATGGTCCAGTGTTGTTGGAGTAGTAACGTCGAACTTTGCTGCTAATTCACATGTAGGTTGAAATGGGTTCACTTCTACTAAAGCTTTCAGCTCATCATTATCCACGGTGGTCTCAGGTCACCCACATGGCTCATTTTCAAGATTAAAATCACCAGAATGGAACTTTTCAAATCTGTACATACTGTGCATTCATCAGCACATCCTTCCCAATCATGTCATTGACATTTCCAGCTGTCTGCTGCATTGGTTCCATGATGGAATTCACATTCAAAAATAACATGAATTTTTGACTTATCCACAATTTCATTAAAAAATGCTCTGAAAAAATATAAAAAATAATCACAAGCCAAACACCCATTTGAAAGAATGAAGATGCACCTTCATGATAAAAATCATACAAAACAAAAAATTAAAGTGAAATGTTAGACATATCAACGTCAAACTTACTATTTAAGGAAGTCGGACATTTCACACTTAATAACCTATTACTATGTGTGAGAACACTATTATGTTTGCTATATTGTAGAAAGATTCAATCAAAATATTTTTTTAATATAGGAATCTGAAAAAATCAAACTTAATTTTTAATAACAATTTATATTAATTGCTTTTAATCTTAACAATTCTCTGAGATAGGGAAATTGCATCTTTTGCCTTGTTTTATAGATACTACCTGCGTAAGGTGATTTGTTTGAGGTCTCATTGAGGTAAGTTGCAGAATTGAGATTAGAATGGACCTTCTGACTCAGTTTTGTGTTTGTGTTAGGCTACGAAATAGTCTTTCACAATATTTTACCTTAGTCAGTGATACCATTTTGTTTCATTGTCTGTTACTCCCCAAAGAAATCACAGTGTAATTCTTTAATATGCCTTCAAACTAAAGTGACCACAAGACTTATTTTGGGGTGATTGTGGGGTGGGAGGGAGCATATGTTTAATTTTGATGAGCCAGTCTTAATGGAGAAGTATGTCTTTACCCATGGATAAATCATTCCACGCTAATCAGTTTGTCTTTTAGCCAGAGCAGTTAAATAGCACTGGGTGACTGTGAAGGAAAGGGGCCTGACAGAAGAGGCTGTGGTGCCCACGGTGCTCTAGTGAGGGTTCTCCTGTGCTTTGTTACAGATGCTGAAAATTTCTTCTAAGGAGAAATATCCCTTATTTACGTTTGTCAATGGTCATTCCAGAGACTATGATTTTACATCTACTACAGCCAACGAAGACCTTTTCTCAGAGGATGAAAAGAAAAGATTAAAGAGATTTAGCACAGAAGAGTTTGTATTGCTTTAAAGATTAGCACATTTGTGCTCCAGGAGAAGAACTCCTTTGAAAGAGGAAAATTGAAGAGAAATAAGAAACAAGTATACTTGAAACTGCTTGTTTTCACAAATATCTTACATGTTCTTTAATTTTCTATGTTCTTTATCAAAAGAACATTTGAAAATATACAAGTTTGAAATATTTTTCTACAAGAGAAATGATTTAATGAATCTTGCTCTCTAATAAATACCAAGTGATTCTCGTTGCTTCCCTATCTCCTGACAATTTGCTCGTGATAACTCGACCTTAACTACCAGCCTTTTATCTTCAAAGTCTTTCACCTGAGCCCATTCGTCTCCTAGAAGTTTTATGATACAGGTCCCCTGCCCCCAAATACCAGAATCATCAACTAGTTTCAAAAATCTCTTGCATCGATGGCCAGAAGACCAGAGAATGAATCTTCAGTGCTGCCTAGCCTGCTGTTAACATAAGCACAGGAAGCTTTGGCTATATCTTGATAATTAAGCAGTGTTCGTTAGCTCTGATATGCACACAGTATTATGCTTGTTGTTTGAGCCTTCTATAAGGAGTGAATGTAAAGTACTGGTTTTCCCCACAAATTTAAAGGTTATGTTATTAATACTCCAATCAAATCAGATAAAGGCAAAAATAAAATAAAGGTAGTAGTGTTTGTTTCCTGTCACAAAGTGAAATTTTATGGAAACTCAACATATTATGCAGTTTTAAAATCTAAAGTACCAAGAAAGACATCACTGGATGTTCCTCTGTAATTTTTTCGCTGTTTGTATGAAGCAGTGTACTGGTGTTGAAAAGCTGGAACCCTCTGGAAGGTGACTCTACCTTAAGTGTGTTATGTGTTACTTGAAAGCAAATTTGTGATACAAAAGTACAAGAGCCAGGATTATTAAATAAATAATAAAGATGTGAGAAGATAAAATACTTTTGGTTTTAATGTTGGGATTATTTTAATCCTTTCATTTGACAGATTAGTCCCAAATGAATTGTTTATTTATAATAAAGGCATATTACATGGCTCTGAAAGGAAATATTAAAATTTGTATGGAATTTCTATGTTTCAGGGTAGAAAGGTAACTTATAAAGAGATAAAATTGTATATCATCTAAAGTCATGGCTCTCCTCCAACAGAAAGCCTTTTGTTTAAAGTTGCATGTCAACTTGAAATAAAGGTGGGCAGATTGCCTGATGAAAGAAATCAGGTTTGACATTTCCCAGCAAGGATGGTTTGTTGAATTGAAACAAATAGTCTAAAATCTAAAATTTTTCTTTACCCTAGATAAAATCTGGACAAATTAAGCCCAATACTAATTTTCCTAGAACGTCAAAGCAGTAAGGTGCAGGAAGCTGGTGGTACTCCAGTACTGGACAGCATGGTCCCCCATCCACGCGACTGGCCCCCATCCCTCGTCCCCACACAACTGCAGCGTCCATGGGGCTCTAAAAAACACGTCAGATGAGAGTACCCTCCTTTACAACTGATTGTAAATATTCTTACAACACCTGTATAAAAACAGAGCTACAGGATAGCATTTTTTTTCCCCCACTTATTTTAGGATCATTTTTAAGTAGAATTTTGGAATAAGACAAATTACACCTGGGCCAAGTTAACGTGAGAGGAGGCAGAAACTTCCTTTACATTGAATGATATTGAAAACACTCAGTATATTGTATAAACAAAACACATAAGACAGTCATCTTTATGACTGGGAATAAATGTTAGAATCAGAAATTGTTAGCATAACATGCACATAAAAAGTTATTCGATAATATGTATGAGTGAATGAATGCATGCTTGAAAATTGAGAGGCCGAGGAATTTATCTTGCCTGCTAAGTGAACTTCAGCAGAAGACCAGCCAAAAGTTATGCCATTCTTTTATTGGAGAAGCAGCAACTGAAGTATCTTATTAGATTGAGAATAAAGGTACTGTGTATTCTGGTTTCAGACTTTGACACAGATTTCATTTCAAGTTGTGACAGCTAGTAAACTCTGTCAATAAAGCTTACGGCTGATCTCTTTCAGTCTGGAACTAAGGACAAGATTCTAAGGTAAGTGTCATTTTAGACTTATGATAGGAGGGTCCTTCTTTTTGACATTAATATCGAGATGCTAGGTTTTACCATTAACATTTCAGAAATGAATTTTTAAAATTCTTGATGTGACTTTTAGGTGTAACACTTTGCGTTACCTTGGTCAGTGTATTAACTACCAGCAGGCAGTCTTCTAAGAGGCATCATTTGCCGAATGAGTGAATGATATGATCCTTTATAGTATAAGGGTATCCAAAAAAATTTCCGAGGTATTCATTTTTCTATTTTTATAGTAAACTAACCTTATTAAGCCTGGATTAGTTAGAAGACTACTTTAGGGGATTAAAAATTTTGGTTGCTTGGGTGTTCTTTTAACCTTAGGATTTAACATTATCCAAGAGTAAACATATCTAAATATAGATTTGTTAATTCTATCTTGTTTTTAGAATAATTTTTTTAAAAGAACAGCAAAAATATAGCAGAAATTGCTATTTTTTTAGAGATCTCTAGTTACCTTCCTAGTACTTGGTGCCAGAAAGCACATTATTCCTGATCAAATCACGCTAATTCAGCTTTTTTGTTGTTTCTTTTTCTCTAATTTCTTCCTTCTAGGAAGAAGTTTCATTTTGATGTTTTACCACAGATCACTTTCAATAGTCTGCATTTGACATCTAAGTCTTTTTGACTATATATTTCTATATAACCATGAAAAAATTATAAAGGATCTTCTAAAATCGAGAAACAAGAGGAAGGACAGATAATGATAAAGACAATTTGAAAATATCACTATATGAATTATTTAAGCAGAATAGATGAGGAAGAAACTGAGGATTTAAAATAATGGTCAGATAGAAGCAAGATATCCAGAATATAAGATAGAAGCAATTTCTTGGAAAGGATAGAGATTATTATTTTCTATAAAAAGAAGAGCAAATGCCTTCCAAACAACTCTAGGAGAGTAAATATCACGTGCTATTTATTAAGCCTCAGTATTATCAGTCAACTATAATTCAATAGTTCTATTCACTTGAGCATTTATACTGAGTCCTCTGAAGGTAGAGAATTGAAAAGGACAAACAGCAGACCAGGAAAAATTGGAAACATCCTATTGATTCTAAAATATAAATTTTATATCATTTTATAGTTTGAATCTTTAGTCAGTTTTAAAATCTTAAGCATTTTTGTGTGACTATCATGGTTATTTTAAAGACTTTTTTCCTTGCCTATAAACTTTGAAAAATATTATATTTAGAATTGGTATTGCAGACACATTTTTGAGTTAGCATTTTCCTCTCTTTTTTACAGTCCTCCTTGACATTATTGGTGGCAAGCAATGGCCCAAAACATTCACAGCTACAGTTATAAAATCTCGCTTATTCTCTCACAATGATAAGAAAAATATGTTAAATGTGGAGAATACATGTTGTTAGGTAGAAGAATTACTTTTTTAGTATGCTATCCTCTAACCAGTTCCTCTAGAAATTTAGAAACCTCATCTTCCAAGGTTTTTACCTAAGGGTAAATCATAAAAAAAGTATTCTACAAAGAATTATCTTTCATTTAAATTATTTAAAAATAAATTATAAATTAACTATATTTTAATATACAAATTAATTGAGATTTTTATAGGTTTTAAAAAGTTGTTTTGTAAGCAGGAAGGGTAAACAAAAGTACGTTGGAAATCCAATAGAAGTCTGATAACAAAAGGATGAGAAAATTATTGGCATTAAGTTTTGAAGATATCTAGGCACAAATACACCATGGTAAACTGACACAGATAAAAATACATGAATTAAAAAGGCACTGCACCTGTAGCTCTGCTCCAATTACACTGGAGCTGGTGGGTTCGAATCCGGCGGTGGTGGGCCTGCCAAACAACAATGACAACGGCAACCAAAAAATAGCTGGGCATTATGGCGGATGCCTGTGGTCCTAGCTACTTGGGAGGCAGAGGCAAGAGAATCGCTTAAGCCAAAGATTTTGAGATTGCTGTGAGTTGTGATGCCACGGCCCTCTACCCAGGGTGACATAGTGAGACTCTGTCTCAAAAAGAAAAAGGCTTGCCGACTGGGATGATTTAAAATAGGGTGTGGGCACTGGAAGAAAGTCAATACTGATATCAGACAGTGCACATGGGGCTGCCGTGCTGCAGAATGGTGCTCCCTGGTTTTGTGCAATGTGGTATCTCTGGTGCTGATATTTTCAGCACTGCTATGATCAGTTCACTTGCATTAAAAATACAGCTAATGACTCTAGGGTCGGGAATTAGATTTGCGATTAATGGGACAATAAATATGAGCCCTGGAACGTGGCTTCTCCATGTAATGGGACAGACCAAGAAAGTCAGCAGTCTAGGTAGAGCAGAGGGTTTTGATGGGTTTTTATAGATAAATACATACTTTAAATAGATATCGTAGAATAAAATCCACCCACGCTTCTACTTCACCCTATCATTTTCATGTCTCTAGACTCCCTTCTGTTTGAGAGTCATATCACATCATATGTTCAGCAGATTGAATTTTGATTCCTATGTATTTGTTTAACTATTTGAAGAAAAGGGCCACCACTGGTTCAGCCTTTCGTATTCTGATTTATTTACTGACATTGTTGTATGCCTCTGACCTGCATGATGGTCCTTCCTGTGACATGTGAGTGACTCACAGACCTCGCCTGCCTCTGGGCCAGACTTGTGGCTGCCAGCCCAGCACGTGTCTGCACCTGTGGACAGTTGAATGTGAAGGAACTGATCAACAGAAGTTTTAAAACGTTTAGAGTTTAAAATACGAACATATTTAAAACATAAACTCACCTTTACTTATATGGGCTTGACATGACCTTGACGACATACTTCCATCGTTTCACAGATGTCCTTTATTTTTGTTCTCTTACAGAAAATGCGTTGACTTATAGTTAACCTATAGCAGACTATACAGTTGACAGCATTTCATTAAGGCTAATTATTATTTCTATCTCTAATTCAACTATGAGACCTACATTTCTTGTCACTAATTTCAGCCTTTGATTTTTCTGTTTCCTAACTATGTTTACAAAGTAAGGGGAAATGAAATATAAAATCCAACAAATGCGTAAGCTGCTATACAAAGGCTATAATCCTAGGTAGCAGGCAGCATCAGCTCAGAACTCAAAGCGTGTCCTTGTAAGATGTGTTCAAACATTTAAACTTGATGATATTCACAGTGGTTTAGCGGTGTCAGATTATGTACATCTTTTCTAATGTCTGTTTTTGCAGAGTCTGTGAAGTGTTATCTTGTGGTTTTCTTTTTTAAATAATAGCTTTATTGAGATACAGAATATTTCCCATACTAGACAATCGCCCCTTTTAAGTGCACATTTCATTTTAAGCATTTTTGTGTGACTTTATATTCACAGAGATGTGCAGGACACCATTACTAAATTCCAGAACATTTTCGCTACCCTAAAAAGAAACCCTGTACCCATCAACTGACACCCCCTCCTCTGTACCCCTCTACCTTCCACTCCCAGACCCGGCAACCACTAAGCTACTTGCTGTGTCTGTGGTTCGCCTGTTGCAGACTTTCAGCTGGATGGCCTTCGTGTCTTCCTCCTCTCACTTTGAATAATGTTTTTCAATGTTCATCCATGTTATTGCCTGTATCAACACTTTATTATTTTTTGTAACTAATATTCCATTAGATGGATATACCATATTTTTTTTATTCATCAATTGATGGACTTTAGGGGTTTTTCCCCACCTTTGGGCTACTATGAACGTGTATGCACATGATTCTGTGTTGGCAAATTTTCCCATTTCTCCTGGGCATTCCTAGGAGTGGAATTGCTGGTCGTGTGATAACTTTATGTTTAACTGGGGAACTACTGAACTGTTTTTCAAAGTGGCCGCCATTTCACAGTCCTACCAACAATGCATGACTGCTTGAGTTTTTCTTTCTCACTAGCCCTTGTCATTGTCTACCTTAATAATTTTATCTTATTACACGCTGGGATGAAGAAGTTCTTATGGTGGTGTGGTTTTCATTTTCCTAGTAACTAATGATGTCCAGCATCTTTCCATGTGATTGCTGATCATTTTTATATTTTTTTTTTTGGAGAAATGTTTATTCAAATCCTTTGCTCATTTTTAAGTGGGTTGTCTTTATATAATTAAGCTGTAAGAGTTCTTTGCATAATCTGGACATAAGTCCTTTACCAGATACATGATTTACAAACATTTCTTTCTGCTCTTGGGGTTGTCTTTTCACTTTGCTGATGGTGTCCTGTGAAACACTTAAAAGTCTTAATTTTGATAGAGTCCAGTTTCTCTGTTTTCTCTCTCTTTCTCTCTTCATTTTTTTTTTGTTTAGTTGCTTGTTTTGGTGTCATATTTAAGAACCCATCGCTTACTGAGGGTTACAAAGATTTATACCTATACTTCTAAGAGTTTTGCAGTTTTAGCTCTTAACGTTTTATTTTTGCATGGCATGAGATAGGTATTCATCTTCATTCTTTTACTTGTGCATCTTCAGCTGTCCAAGCACCATTTTCTCATTGAATGATGGCACTCTTGTTGAAAATCAGCTAGCAATAAATATGAGGCTTTGTTTCTGGACTCTTAAATTCTGTTCCTCTCACCTTTCCTTCTACTAGTACCACACTGTCTTCATTACTGTAGCTTTGTAATAAGTTCTGAAATTGGTAATTGTGAATCTTCCAACTTTATTCTTTTTTCACATTTATTTGGCAATTCAGGATCCCTCATATTTTCATATGAACTGTAGGTTCAGTTTGTCAATTTCTGCAAAATTTTTCCACAAGCTCTTCAATCTTCATTTTAAAACCTAAGGTGTTATTAAAATTTTACATAATATAAAATTGGCCTGAAACGCAGAACATACATGTTTAGAAAATAAAACATGCAAACATAGCTCATGATTATGTTGTATAAGAAAATGACAAATGGGCAGCGCCTGTGGCTCATCGAGTAGGGCGCTGGCCCCATATACCGAGGGTGGCAGGTTAAAACCCTGCCTCTCCCGAACTGCAAAACAGAAAAATAGCCGGGCGTTGTGGCGGGCGCCTATATTCCAGCTACTCGGGAGGCTGAGGCAAGAGAATCGCCTAAGCCCAGGAGTTGGAGGTTGCTGTGAGCTGTGTGATGCCACAGCACTCTGCCGAGGGTGATAAAGGGAGACTCTGTCTCTACAAAAAAAAAAAAATGACAAATTACAGTAGATTACATTAGATCACAGAATCCTCTGGAACAAATGCTTCAAAAGTAAAGCTTTATATATTCACTCGATTCTGTAATACTAGTTGGGAAAAATTTATGAATTTTTATTTTTAGGGAAAAACAGGTATTTAATTTCTTGGTTAAACTCTAGTGTTACCCAGTAGGGATGGCATGGTGGGTTAAACTGCAGAATCAAACAGGCTCAGCTCAACTTGTGACTTGAGCACTTACAAGCACTATGGCCTTGAACAAGTTACTATAAAATGGGGGTGGCAGAAACCATTGCAATATAGTAACAGCACAGGGCTGTGGTGAGGACTAAGTGAAGAAAACAGACAAAAAACTAAGAAAAGTGCCAGGCACACGGTAAGTACTCAGTAAGTGGTAACCACGGCCAGGTGCGCTGGCTCATGCCTGCAATCCTAGCACTCTGGGAGGCTGAGGCAGGAGGATCACTTGAGCTCATGAGTTCAAGACTAGCCTGAGCAAGAGTGAAATCCCATCTCTACTAAAAATAGAAAAGCTAGTGGGCATTGTGGCAAGAGCCGGTAGTCCCAGCTACTCAGGAGGCTGAGGCAAGAGGATCTCTGGAACCCAAGAGGTTGCTGTGAACTATGATCCCACTCTAGCCTGGGCAACAGAGTGAGACTCTGTCAAAAAAAAAAAAAAAAAAAAAGAATGTGATAACCTTTAAAAGTGCTGTCAAGACTTTATGATGCCTATCCTAATAATTTAACAAATTTAAAGGCCTTTTTCTTTTCTTTTTTTTTTGCACTGAATACAAGAATTAGGGGAGAAATGAATAAAAACCTCTTAATTCCATTCCAGTGTTGAATGTAAGGGGTCACAGAATCCATGTAGATTTTTACATGTAAAAATGTAAGGAAGAGACGTTTTACAATCAAAGTTCTAACAAAGTAATATGACACTGGATTTCAAAAGACCGCTCACATCTGGTTATGGAGTTTAGGAACGACTTTGATGGGGTGGCATTTGAGACACAGGGTGAGTATTGGGGCTAATAAGAAATAGCACAGAAAGACCCAGAAGCATGTCTTCTAAGGGAAAGTGGGGTCTGGGTAGGGGTTTCCCTTTGATGTACAAGAGGCTGGTTTGGGGGGGGCACTGCTGGGGTTCAGTAAGGGAGTGCTACTAAAAGTCTGGGGTGATGTGGATGATAAGACGGAAACCTTATCTGTAGAGGCCAGATTACTGAAGGTTGCCGCTGTCAGGCTGAAATTTATGCCTCCGTAGGTGGATGCCTGGCAAAGACACAGGAGGAAGGGTGCTATGGCAGAAAAAACGGAGGTTTAGACATCGGAAGGGCTGGGGTTTATCTTTAGCACCTTTAAAAGTAAAGACTTAAAAGTGGAATATATATTCTGAAGTTAAAAAGTAAGAATAAAATAAAATTGGAATATAATTTCTTAAGTCCTACTCTTACATACAAATATATTAAGATACAGATAGAATTCCATAGATTCTGTGGATATATGATACTTAATGAATTTAAATAAGGCTGAGAAACAGCAAGTAATTTAATGCAGGGGTTCTTAACCTGATGAACCCATGAATAGAATTTAGGGATTCATGAACTTGGGCTGGAAAAAATTCATGTCTTTAGTTTCATTAGCATCTGACTGAAACATCACATGTATATATCTTGAAATATTTACACTGCTTTGAAATTATGGTAGGACTTGTTAGGGTTTATTAATGTGTTGATAAATAAGTAAATATATTACTATATATTGCCACAAATTTAAAAAATATTTTAGTAACTGTTTCCTTTAACCATATGCATTTTCATTTATGTGTAAAAACATTTTTCTGAGAAGATCATAGGACTTATCAGACTTCCAAAGGATTTAAAGTGAGGGAGTTTGAAAAATAGAATTATCAAAAGTCATGGAACTGACAGGAAAAGCAGAACTTTGGGCTGAAATCTGGAGCTGGAATATTTTGAATAGTTGAAGCACGTGATATAAGCCTCCATGGGAGAGGGTGTGAAGACAGAGCCAGTTTTGGGGACCTGGAATACAAAGCTACCTGATTCAGAGGGACTTAAAAATCTCTTTGCTGATTAAATTTAGGAGGGAATTAGTCTTAGCAGGAAAAAGAAAAGTTTGAATCTTATTTTAAGATAGAAGATTAATCATTGCCAGGATGACTCCAATGGCAACAATGCCACTTAGATTGGGTGCTTACTATCTATTTTACAAAATAGGTATAATTTAATTTAGTCTTCACAAAAATCCTGGGAAGTAGATATTCTTATCTCGACTTTACAGGTGAAGAGATTGGGGATCTCATACGTCCCATCTGCCAAGTTAGCATAAATGGTAACTTGCAGGTCTAAACTTCTCCTGATTCCAAAGCCTGTTGGCGTTTTCCCTGCATTGTGTTGGTTTTGTATTGCTTTGGTTTGTTTTTTGTTTTTTGTTTTTGAGACAGAGTTTCTCTCTCTGTCACCCTCGGTAGAGGGCTATAGCATCGCAACTCACAGCAACCTCAAACTCTTGGGCTCAAGTGATCCTCTTGCCTCAGCCCCGGAGTAGCTGCTACTACAGGGGCTGGGACTATAGGTGCTCACCAGAACACCTGGCTGTTTTTAGAAACGGGGGGTGGGGGGGGTCTCGCTCTGGCTCAGGCTGGTCTCGAACCTATGAGCTCAGGCGATCCACCTGCCTTGGTCTTCCAGAGCCCTGGGATTATAGATGGGAGCCACCCTGCCTGGCACCTGCATTGTTTTGAATTAAGGGTTCCAAAAGACTGAGAGGAAGAGGGTGAAGAAAATGGCCCAGCAAGTGGAGGAGGAGAACTGAGCTGGGTGGACATGGAAGCAGGGAGGCTGTGGAATGGAAGGCTTGGACCTAATTTTGGAAAAAATTTGGAAAACACGTAGATAAAAGAGATAGCAGTGTGGGAGGCCTGCCAGAGGGGACGGGAAGCGATCAGGTGGTGCTGGACAAAGATTCGCTGGCGTTTTCGTGCGTTGTTTCAGAGAGTGCCAGACAGAGGGGAAGTTTATGGAAGATGCTCCTTTTCTCTCTTCCCTTCTCATAGTACGTCCTGCCCACCCTGAGGTGAGGGGCCTGACCTTGGTCACCTTTTGAGGGGACATTTTGAGCTTTCTCTACTTGCCTGGCCTTCAGACCCCAATTTTCCAGAGACTGCAACTGAGAAAGACCCTTTGTTACCGTACAAGAGGGGGAAACTCCCAGTGGTATAAAACAGACTGAGGACTTTGCAAAATATAGCAAGTTCACGTCTGCTAATATGCTAAGTTATTTGGCCTCCCTAGTTTGAGTGGTGATTTGATGTTTTCATGCTAATACAAATTCTTGTATTAATAGGAGCATGGCCCTGGGTTTCTTCATCTGCCTGGGAAAAAATTACTTGTTTGATGGTAAACAAAGAACAGAAGAATTGATTCACTGTCCTCGTTTTAAAAAAAGATTCTATGAAGCAACAGTGGAATAATTTTAATTGTAACCCTCTAACACTTGCGATCAGTGAGATCATTTGTGTTCTGATTTTAGGAAATGGGTCTTAGAGAGTACACAGTGCATCAGAAATGCAAAACTACCCACATGTTCTCAGGACTTTGTCAGTGTTGCATGAAAGAGCTCTTGTATTGGGATGCTCGGCTCTGAGGATATTCTCTGTTCAGTGTGTATTTACAGAGATGTATGAATATTTGATTAATGAGTCATGGTCTCTGGAGAAATTTAATAACTGTATTGCTGTACAAAGCCAGGCCCTTAGCTGTTAACACAGCTGCCAATAGTGTCACTGACATTACAGCCCTTTCTGAATCTAATATATTATACGGAGTAAATGCCTTGGTTAAAAAGGGATCTGGGAGAGACATTTAGTTATCTGTTTTGAACTTTACTCAATTTACAGGCTTGGATTTGTAAAGCTTTTTCCAATGACAATAAGCAGTGATAGGGAAACTTAAAAATGACCTTTCAAGAAGTGATTATTTTAAAATTAATAAATTAGAAAATTATTGATAAATAAAAAGCATTTGACTATTCTTTTTAAGACGATCTGTTGAAGATTCAGTAATAATTTTTTATCTTGCTTATCATATAAGAAATATCCACAGAAATAGAAAAGTAAGATATATTTGTGATTTAGATACGTAGATCTTACATCTATTTGAATGTCATAATCTAAATTCATTATTAAACATAATTTAGTGCTTTTCCAGCAATAATTAAAGGCTAATTTATCCTTTCTTCATTTTTTTTTTTTGTTTCTAATGTCTATGGAGAAATCAATTCTAACTTTCAATGTTAGGTAGGTATTTTAGTAATGTTACCTCGGTTTAACTGCTTGAGTAACAGGGAGAAATGTCAAAAAAAGATAAATTTAGTGCAGGAGCTTTTGCTGGAAGCTGTAACTGCAGGTTAGAATTACCCATGCTATGCAGAATTTCCTGCAACACTTCTCCTTAGGGCCACAATGCATTACAGCAGACATATAATGAAGCTGCTATAAAATCTCTGGTAATTAAGGGGGATTTGACAGTAATTGCAACAGTGAATCAACTTAATTATTACCTGCTTCAAAGAGAGCTAACCTGATGTTATAATCTAACCTTTTCTACTTTTAAAATGGGAGATTAAACAAGTATATGTACCATTTAAGAATGAAATCTGTTGAGATAGAATTGTATTAATACACTTCCAATATACATTTTATGCACATGTACACGTCAACTTCACAAGAACAAGCATTCAGCCCTCTGTGATCCATTAAAGTTATTTGGTATGCTCTGGAAATTAAACAAAACCCACGTATCTTATTCAAATTAGCTTCTCTTTAAGCCACAAACAGACCCTGGTTGTAGTGAACCTGACTTCCATGGATAAAATATACTTTCTTAATATTGGCATGTAAAGAAAAGAAACACCAGAATTACTATCATTGCTTATTATTTAGGTAGGCCATCTCTTAGAATCCTATAATATCATCAAAAGCTACGAGCAAACCTTAGGAAAGTGAAGATTTAGACTCATCAGAGAGCTGGACCCGCATTGGAGGCTGAGCTGTGTTTGCAGATGCTTCTCTCTACCTCTTATTTCCTAGCCCCTCTGTCTTCCCTCCCACAGGAGTGCAGAGAAATGCAAGCAGTCAACGTGGTCTCCACGTGAACTCAGGTTACAGAAAATGTATCAACCAGCAGATTCTGTGTTTACGCTGTGGTCCCCTCTGCAAATCTCCCCAACTCTCAACTCTCTTTTCTGCTTTCTTGCCTTATTATACTTGTGTCTTCCTGGCTTTATCTTTAGTAACAGCCATATTAACTCTTGTCTTTAGAGAAAGTTGGGCTGTAGTGGTTTTCTTTTGGAGGTTGAGTCTTTTTTTGCTTGGTTTTGTGTGTACCCTATGTAGAGATCCAGTGACTGGCTGGTGTCCCAGGAGATGGCTGATGAGGCCTGTGCCTGGTGAGATTTGGGGACGGGACGGTCTCGTCATCAGCAGCGTCTGCTGCACTGTCTTCCTCATGCTTGTAGGAAAGTGGCCAGAATTGAGTCTTCCTCAGCAGAGGCTGCTCAGCTGTTCAGGGGCCTGGGGAGGCTTTGGTCACTGACCTTGAAGATCATTGATCCTGTGAGATGTCTTCTTCTGGGCTGTTGTAAACTCAGCCTGGAGTTCCAGAAGAAAGACTGAGAACAGGTTATACACCTTGTTCTCCAACGTTGCTTTTTGCCACTAACCAAACTCACTCTCCATCTAGGAGGCAAATGCGCGTGTGGTCGATAGTAAAGAGGGGAATCAGGCAATGCGATTGTGATTTTGATTTGGTCACTGACTGACCGGGGGCAAATCATCTAGAACCTCTTTCTCATTCCTCTTCCTACTCCACAGGGGTCTCCTAAAATCTGATTCCCTTGTTTGTGTGTTAGAAAATTTTCACCGTGTCTGAAGGTCACCAAAGTAGCGTCCTTAACACGTTAGCACTACTTAAAACGCTCTATGTGTGGTCAGTGATTCTACGGCCATGCTTGTCTATAATCCATGTTCATATGGATTACTGGTCCATTACTGGTCCATGGTCAACTTTTGATTTACCAGAGGTCAGTGACCTGTATAGTGGTTATATCTCTGAATTTGTTTTTGTTTTGTTTTTGTCTTTAAATGATTCATTCTCTGTTAGTAATGAACAAAGGTGGTAAAGGGTATAGAACTCAAACCAAGTGATTTCTACTTGATAAACAACGTAATAAGGTTTTGGGAACAAAGCAGAGCGCTGGCCAACCTAGTCTTACTCATAACAAGGCAGACAGCCTTCTGTTCTCATGGAGCTCATGTTATAATTGTAATTCACTGAGTCCTCACCATTCTGGGCACTCTATATGAGTTATCTCATTTTTATGCCACAAACAGAAATTAGCGTTTTGCAGAGAAAAAAACTTGAGGCTTAGCAAATTGCCCAAGGATACTCAGCTTCTAAGCGACACATTCAGGATTCAACCCCAGATCTATTTGATTCCATAATGGTTGAAACTACTAATTTTGTAACTGCATGTGGAGGTAATGACCATGTTGTTTCTTTCCTAGATATCATAGGTGATGAGGTACATGTGAGGACATCACTCATACAGGTGAATACAGAGTTTCGCTGAAGACTCTCTCTGAAATGCAAAAGAATGTTCAATGTCAGCATTTTCAATGTTAGACATAAGATAAGAACCAGTAAGTTTTGAAGCTATTACTTCCCTGCTATAGCTCCCTTTGAGTTTCTTTCAGGTCTTTTCACAAAGCAAAACACGTGCTAAATTCTTACGAACTTTATGAAGAACGGGTATCCATTTAGAGATTTGCCTGGTAAAGACAAATCGTCATACTTCTTTCTTCTCATAGGATGATGGAGTAAAAATATTAGGATTACGCTTTCTGAGAGAATGCTGATTATATAGCCATCTCAATTGTTCAGGGACAGATTATGGATATATTAATTTCTGCCCAGGCAATAGAGAAGGACTTTTTAGTTGATGCTAAGGTGATCACAAAAACAGAGTAAGAGCGACTTGGATCATCTGAAAATATGTGTCTTTGAAAGGTAGTAGGTTTTAAGGGACCTTAAATATTTTATGTATTGAAAGCAATATCTTCTTTTTACAGATGAGGAAACAGATGTGGCCCCCCCCAAAATATGTACTTGCCCAAGTTAAACAGCTGTGTATGACAGAGATGTTATGAGAATATAGTTTGTTCTTTTAGCTGGAAATTCATTTTAAAGAGATTTGTGTTGAGAAATTTTAATATAAATAGCAGAACATCTACTTATGTCTCTTAAAAAGGCTACTCTTATTTAATTAAACTGGACTGTTCAGTTGATTTTTAAGAACTATAGTCCTGAAAAGGGATGGAGCTTTTATTACAGAAACTGTCTTTCCTTTTGAGTCAATTAGAGCATTGATGTAGAATTGGGATATTGAGTGAAGCTATAAATACAGAAAATAGTAAACTAACAACAGGAAGAACCAGCCTGAGCATCTCTTCAAAAATATTTCTACTCCTACCTCCACCTTGTATCTTGGCTTTTCGTTGTATTATTATTGTGTCACTGCTTCATGAGGCACAGGAGAATAGGTATCGATTGCCAGGTGCCAAACTTCATAAAGAGAGTAGGATCCAAAAGGAAAAAGAATGGAGATTTTTATCATAAAATCTCTATTTCGGTTACCTATCCAGTGTGACAAATCACCCTGGAACTTTCTGTCCTAATCTAATAAGGCTTTGTTATTCCTGATGATTGCGTGGGATGATTGGGATCAGCTGTGAGGTTCTTCTGCTCTGCCTGCAAAGCTGGATAGCCCCTCGTGCAGCCACTTTCAGCTGGGCGTTTGCCTGCAGCCGGAGCATCCAGGACGGGACCACTTTCCAAGTGACCTCTCATCATCTGCTGGTCTAACCCCAATTTTCCTACAGTACAGCAGCTGGCTCTGAAAACTGCAAGAGCAGTAGCTTCCAGGCTGCTGGGCTAGGGTCTGGCACCGTGTCAGTTCTACTTGATTCTGTTGAGCAAAATTGCTCACAAATATAGCCCAGATTCAAGGGTAGGAGAAATAAACTCCGTTTGTTAAGAAGAGAAATAGTAAAGAATTTTGTGGCCATCTTTAATCTACTTCAATCTCATTCCTTTAGCTTCTCAGTTTTTCTTTCTCAACCAATCTTTTATCTTAACTTCCTTAGCGCTTCAATATCCTCATCAAATATTCAACGAATGCTAGTATTTCCTTAGCCTCAGTGGTAACTTACTTCTTTCCTCAGTTTCCTCCAAAGACAAAGATATGGCTCAGGAAAACACTAGTATTATACCTTCACGAAGTCCTCAATTTCAGAGATTACAAAACGATCCCCAATTATCTTCGGTAGAGCTGAAGTAGATTTTCCAGCCCTTTCTACTTTTTAAGAGTTTTTTTAAAAAGAGGCTCAAGTCCTAGGAAATTTAAATTTTGGAATCAAAGAGAAATATGAACGCGTGAGAATAAGCCAGAGAGAGAATTTTGGCTGGAAATTTAGATGAGCAATTTGGTTCATCAAGGAGACCCTGTCCACTTTTCCTTTGGCTGCTTCATTCCTATTTCTCTAATAGAGTCTGAATCCAGAGAACCATCCTCTCTGGTCAGCTATTCCCCTGCCAGAGCAGCAGAAAGTGCCAAGCTGCCTCAGCAACGGCAGCCCGCTTAACGTAGAGAGCTTGTAAAAATAGGAATGAGGGATCAGCTTTGATTTCCCTAAACTTTTATTTTTTAATGATTACAAAGGCCCTACACACAGGCACCCAGGTCTGCTTCTCTGCAGAAAACACTGTCATTGCAGACCCAGCCAGGCTCTCTTAAGACATTTAGACAATGGTGGGAACGGGGGTTATGGAGAAGATGACACTGGAAAGACAGCCATGTGATTTCTAATCCCCTCTTCCCCGAAGGCCCCGGCAGAATCACCAAGAGGCAGCCTATTCCCCCTCCAATGAGATACAGCAGTTTATCATGTCAGACTGCGCCACGGAGGGTTAAGGCTATCGGGCTTCTGGCTGTCAGGAGCAGGATTTCATCTTGGGGCCCCTCGGGCCATATGGAGGAAGCCTGTGAAGTTCGTCTGCTTCTCCATTGTCTGGCATCTTGTCTCCATTCCCCATCCCAGCGTCCTCTTGACCAACTTTATAGCCCCAATCCAATTCTGTGTGTGAAATCAGCACTGTAAGATTTTCCTCCTATTCGTCGAAAGAAGCCTCTCGACTGTATCCATATGAATTTAGTAAACAAATATAAAAAGATGCAATTTTGCTCTAATTTATACATTTTAATATACTTCCAGAAACTTAGGGAACTATTTTTTAACATTTGGAACAATTCTGTAAAAAGAATTTGAAATTATTTCTGCCGACTAGAGACTTAATCTATGGGGACAGGATCATGAGAGGAAATGTACATATATAATTCTTTTGTGGAGCCACAATATTAAGATTCCATTCACGACTCCTGTTAGACTTCATTACCACCTATTTCAGATTTTGCACACAGTAATTGTTTCATTGTAAAAATCTTTTGTGTCTATTTTCTGAATTGCTGTGTTGTCTATAAATATTTAGTGATAATTCGTGATTGGGTTGTATTTGCCCCTGTAGTTATGTATTACAAAGGAAATGACAGCATCTGCTGAAATTAAAAGTGGCCACATTTTCACTGGAGCTTAATTAAATGCCAAAATTTATCTACATTAACAACAAAGTAGTGAAATTTATTGATCAATTCACATGATAGAAGTTGACAAATGGCTGAAGCAATTTCCATAATTTTCTACACGTGTTAAAATTTGTAATGAAAAAGAACACTATATTAACATTAAATGAGAACTGAAAGGGAGGTTTTGTACCGGGGCCAGTGCCCTGGAGCAGTGCACTTTGTTTCCGGGCCGGTCCAGGCTCGCAGTTGGAGCTGTGTACAGATGGGTCTCTGACAGTCCTACAGCTGTTCTCCTAATTGTCTATTAAGTGTTCTATTGATTCTCTGATTCAAAGTACGCGTCTCTCAGCTCAAGCTCTCGTGTGAAGTGGCAGACACATTCCTTGTAGGATGACAGAGCTGCTTGAAACCTACAAATGTGGTCTGTCAGTTTCAATTGAGGACCCTGCTTTCAAAGAAGAAGGCTTGGTTAAAGGCGCTTTGGAATAGCTAGTTAGGGTGCATTTTCTAAACTTTTAGCATCAATCCATTAAAGCAGCAGCAGCATGGAGAGTTTTAATTCCTGGTTAAGCGTGTGCAGATTGCACCTGGCTGATACAGGGCGGGGCCAGGGGATCCGTGTTGGTAATGAACAGAGGATCACCTTTGTCTACTTGTGTGCAGATTTCTTCTCCTGTGTACCTGACCTAGGGCAAAATCATTTCCATTTGACTTGCAAGTTCAGTTTTAGCATTTTTTTAAAAAGTTAAGATCATCTGCAATTGTAGATCATGCCAGTCAGAAGCCTGTTCAAAATCATCTCTCTTTAATTTGGAGATGTGTTGGGAGGACCATAAATCTTGAGAGAAACAAATAGCCATAGATAAAACTATAAAAGTTATTTAGTTCTCCACCGAAAGAGGTTTATGAATCTGAAATTCCTGATTGTGTCGGGATTTGGTTAACACTCTCTCATTCTATGCCATGACACTGCCAGCATCTCTTCAGAGCCTGAACTTTACCCGTTGTGTAGTTCAGACGTGGTCTGGGTGAAAGGAATAAAACAAAAGTCACCATCCAAAAGAAGTCTGAAACTATGGTTTACGTTGCCCCAAATCTGTGGCATGTCTGTTGGGAGGACCATAAATCTTGGGAGAAACAAACAACCATAGATAAAACTGTAAAAGGTACTTAGTTCCAACCAAGCCTTCTTTGAAAGCAGGGTCCACAAGCTTTCTTTTTTTAATGAAATGACAAACGCCAATGTTTTTACTATTTAGGTTTAGTTCCTAATTAGTCTGCTGTGTAGTATTTCCATAGAAAGCAGTCTTTTTCTCTAGTAATTTTTCTCTAAATGGAATGAACAAACCCTATTTGCTACCTACTGTGTATCATTAATTTAATGAGGTACTGCCCCAATGGCCTTCATCACAGGTGAGGTTCTTTGGTGTGATTTTAGCTGTGGCATACGTCTGTAGATTCATCTAGGTTTCCGAAGGGAAGATTATCAAACACATATTTAAATATGTTTAGTGTATTAAACGTACATATTTAAATGTGAGAAAATGATAAATATAGATTAAGGAAAGTCGCTTCTTGTTAGGAGAAGGATTAATTAAAAATTGCTGTTCCCCACAACTAGCTGTTGGTTCTCTTTCATGTCACCTTTGTATCTACTCACCAGAGCCTCTTTGGAAGGCTACCTCTTCTCTTTTTCTCTCATTACTGTTGGGTAAGGAGCATGGCCACTAAGCCAGTGCTCCTTTTGTCAGAGAGCAAATGATTTGTGTCCTGAATTGTGGCTCTTTGGTCGGACCTTCCCGCCCACAGGCCTCCTAGCCGTGCCTGAGCAGGGAGTTGTCTGTGGTAAGAGTTGATGAAATGGGGAGATGATGTGTATAGTTTTGATTGTTTTTAGTGTAATGCATTTAGGATTTGGAAGCGTTAGGAGTTGTTTAATCTGTTTTTAAAAAATTTGTTTTGAAATTACAAAGTATATGAATGAATGAAATATTGCAGTGTGTATTACAGAATCTACTCTGAATTTATGGATTTATATGTTTGCTGAATGTGAAACTTTCAACCCAAATGGCCTCTTATCAAAGGATGATAAATCCTCTCGATCTACTTTTTCTTGGAAAACAAGTAAAAAATCTATTTTTAACATAGTAATATAGTATGTATTGATACCTGCAAAACATTATGTGAATCTACTTAGACGCCAGCACTTTCAATTACACTGTTAGCCAGTTTTTTAAAAAGATTTTTAGAAGCTTTCAACTGTAGACTTTTGTCTTGTCGAATGAACTTCAGCTACACTAAATTTTAAGTAAATTTGTGATGACTGAGCAATATACATTGGCTGAGCTGGAATCCAATAACCCACAGGACAAATTAATTTTCAACAAAAAGGGCAGAAACCTCAAGTGCCGTGAGTATGTGGAGTCTCATCCTATCTCTCTGGAGCCATTTTTGCAAATCACTACAGCTATTCATAATCTAAATCAGTCTCCTTTAGCAGCAGAAAGATCTTTTTTCATGACAAAACAGAAGATGACATTCATTAGTGCCTAACTTGCATAAGCTACCTTAAATTTATTGGTGCTCTTCTACTTATCTGGGTAAGAATTCCTTTGTCTACAGCTATAGGAAAATTCCAGTTGTACTACTTAAAAATATAAATTGTCAGTTTTATCAGAACTTTTGGCAGTTTACTTTATTTTAGAAGTAAAAGTGGTGGTTAAGGTTTTAAGACTTCCAATGGGCGTTGTTTCAATCATATTTAATAGGTGCCTAAAATAGTAATAGGATTATGTATAAGCTTCTGTGCCACACACAAAATACCCACATTTTCATCCATATACTGCTGGGGAGGCTTGTGGGGAAATCAACCTTTGCAGGGGTGGATAAGGCTACATGCATCGTATTACCTGCCAGCTACAGACAGACTTAAAACGTCTCAGTTGTTTATGCATCATAATGAATATGAATATGCATCATATTTGGGGACTATGTTGTAATCAAGAAAAGGGCAATGCTTGGTGCCTGTAGCTCAAGCGGTTAGGGCACCAGCCACATACACTGGAGCTGGAGGGTTCAAATCCAGCCTGGAACTGCCAAACAACAATGACAACTACAATAAAAAAATGCCTGGGCACTGTGGTGGGCACCTGTAGTCCCAGCTACTTGGGAGGCTAAGGCAAGAGACTTGCTTAAGCCCAAGAGTTTGAGGTTGCTGTGAGCTATGACGCCACAGCACTCTACCCAGGGTGATAGCTTGAGACTCTGTCTCAAAAAAAAAAAGGACAAGATGCTTGTAAGCCATCATTTTGAAATGTTCCATGAGCTGTGTGTATTAAGCTTTTCTCCCAGTCAGGCGGAATCTTAGCCTTACATCATGTTCAGAGTCTTCTGATTAGAATCCTTCTTTTGTTTGTTGGTCAAATTTTCTTTCCAGTTTATGGGAACAGGCTTTGGATCTATCTGGAAGAATTAAATTATTATTATTATTATTATCAGGACCATGTGTTGTGGGTTTTGTCCCCTCTCACCTCTATTCATGCTGGTTAAAAAGAAATGAAGAAAAGCCAAGGATACATATATTTTGCAATGATAGTTTTGTTTGCTTGTTTTCGGATGATCAAATCCTTGACCCAGGAGACAACTCATACAAGCCTTATTTCAGCAGGGCAAAATCACAGTGAGGAACCTGTGTACAGAGGAGCTGGAGAAGGAAAAGAATGGGGTGTGACCTTAATGTAACCTCACTTAGCAAGAGCCTCAGGTAAAAACTAACATCTATTTTGAGGGCCTGAATATTGGGGACAATGGGATTGTAAGATAGTCAGATCCTAAAAGAATCCGTCACTGAAGCTTCTTTTTTCTGTGACTACAGAGCATCTCAAATGCCTGAATTCACATTTCTATCTGTCTGTTGCTAGTCATCATTTATCACAGATGGTGATGTTGAGGTGAGCTTTGGATGTGACCTGGAATGAAGGAAAATTGAACAGCACCACAAGTGGTGTGGCCACACATTGGAAAAAGCCTTACACTTTGAAAAAAGTATATGCCACGTTCACAAGACAGAATTGTGCTGTAAACTTGAGTAGTTTATGTTAATTAAGGAAAGCATTTGTGCTTCTGGTGTCAATCGTTGTGATCTAACCAGTTGAACTAACCTGGTCTAGTTAGTCACATGCTATTAACTATTCTACCATGAAGTCTCCATATAAATGAAATTCTTAAGCCAATCAATGCCTTTTTTCCGGTCCTGGAAGATAATGTCAAAGGGCAGGAACAGAAAGAAGTAGAGCTCCAACATAAACCACAGGTGCAAAGCACCATCCCAGAGTCTTCTCTGCCATGGAGTCCACTTCCCAGAAGGGTCTCTCACCTGGCTTTCCTGTTCTCCCAAGCAGGCTGTGCTCCGGGTTTACACTTCTCGGGTTCACACAGCCAGTCTGCCATTCTCTTGCTGTGTGATAGTGCAAGTTATTTAATCGTCCTGGGCTTCAGTTTTCATCTCTGGGGAAAAAAGGAATACCTGTTATTCTTGGGGTATTGGGAGTCTTAAAAGAGTCAGTGGGGTTGGTGTCAGCCTACCGCCGTGGTGTCCAGTAACGCAATGATCAGCGCACACTTTTCTCTTTGTTTGCTTCATGCAACGTTATCACTCCCTCTTTCTGCAAGTGCACCTGCAGGCTTGCAGGACGCCCTGCTCTCCTGGATATTTCCCCCCTTCACTACCCTCCCCACTTTCTCCTCATCTCTCCAACCTGTGGATGTCGGAGTGCCCGAGAGCTCAGTCCTTGGTCTTTTCTCTTCTGCGCTTAGACTCCTTGTTGATTCCTCCAGGTCCATGACTAAATCGTCTGTGCAGTGGCCCCTCCAGGTTGGATCTCTACCCTTAACTAGCTGGGTATCTGGTAGGCACCTCAGATTTAACAGTCCCTAAAAAGCTGCTTATTCCATAGTCTTCTATCTCAATAAATAGCAATTCTATCTATTTAGGCCCAAACGCTTGGAGTCCCATGTCTTTCTCACTCCCGCATCAATTCCATCAATAATGGAATCGCAGTGAACATTCAGCCCTTCCTGTCTCCATTCTCTGCTTTCCATTTCTCCATAGCATTTGTCACCATCTGGAAATCTATATTTTATTTGTTTGTCCCTACGAAAGATCAACTAGAGAACAGAGGGTTTTGTGTGTTTTGGTTACAGTTGAAGCCCTTAGCACCTAGACCAGTGCCTATAACATGTTAGACCTCAATAAATATTGGAATGAATGAATGAAGCGTTTAGAGTAACTCTTGGCACAAAATGAGCACCCGATAAGTGTGAGCTCTTGTTTTATTCCGAATATACAGTTGCCGTTGTGCATACCATAGGGCGACTCTCTGGGCCCTGCAGACTCCCTGTTTGCTGCATCAGGCTTCCCTGTCCTGACTGTGCAGCTGTCACCCTTTCGTGTTTTTCCGTCAGCTTTTCAGCCTCTTTTCACAAGGCTGCTAGTCACCCACAGCAGTGTTCACCCACGTCTCTCCCAGTGTCCCTGCAACATCATCAATGGATAGTCCAGGATGTTCCCCTTCGATTTGGGGGTGAAACTCAGAATAGAACAACAGAAAGGACAAAGGAGGCCTCTTGGGTACGTTGGGATCCTTGAACTTTTCTTTCCCCTTTGGGAGGGATATAGGTCTGTCTGCCTGGGCCAAGTCTTCACATTCTCCTTGCTCTTTAGCAGACAGGGCCCTCCACCTCTCCAAGCACGTCTTAGAAAACTCTGAGCAGGGGACTGATGTGTGTGTCACTTCCTGTGCTCCTCTGATGGGCCTGCACCGAGAATGCAGTGGTGACGTCCTGCCTCTAAGTGTCTTCAGACCTCCTTTCTCTCCCAGGAGTGGTTATTTTTCCTCAGTGAGGCACAGTCACCCAGGGTCCATCGGCTCTCATGGGCCCCAGCACGGGCTCTGTGGCGCTCACATAAGGCCACACTGCCTCATCTTGAAGAGTTTCAGTCTTCCAAAAAGGCAATTGTCAAGTCAGAAAAGGAACTTAATTTAGTCTCCAGACATTTAATGAGCGTGTGCTATGTACAAGGCCTTGTGAAGCTCTAAGGTGATCCAAAAGGAATATTTTGAGTGTCAGTAAAATAATTAAAAGAGTTTCACTAAGGGGTTATTAACATGTATAAGGAGTCTCTTTAGATTTTAGAGTTTCACCCCCAAATCAAAGGAGAACATCCTGGACTATCCATTGATGATGTTGCAGGGAAACTGGGAGAGACGTTCATCAGGAGTGATGAACACTGCTGTGGGTGACTAGCAGCCTTGTGAAAAGAGGCTGAAAAGCTGACGGAAAAGCACGAAAGGGTGACAGCTGCACACTCAGGACAGGGAAGCCTGATGCAGCAAACAGGGAGTCGTCAAGGCCAAAAAAAGCAAGAAAAAGACGTAAGAGGAAAAAGATGAAGGGGAGGAGGAAGATGAAGAAGATGATGAGTACGTTGGTTCTAGCAGGTTTTTTGGGGGGGGTCATTTAATCTCCCTGTACACAACTCACTTCTTTTAAAGAGAAAAATGAAATATAGGGCTGTGTAAGATTTGTTTTTATACTGTACAGGGTCTTTTGTTAGTGTAGTTAACACACTACACTAGTCTAGTCTCTAGAGAGCCCTGTCCTGGTGTCATTTTGATAGCCACTAACCTCGCCTGGTACCGGATGGGCTTGTAAACTGGTGTGGAAACTTAGAGCAGGTGCTGTTGGTGCACAGCACAAATTAGTTCTGTATGCAATGGTAGGTTTTTCATCGTGAGTTGTCTCTGATGCACTTATACAAAGTAAGTGTTGTTCTGTTAACTGAATACCACTCTGGAAATGCAAAAATAGTTGCAGCTCTTTTGTTGACATCCTGACCATTTCTAAGTAAATACAGTTTTTTTAGTTAAAAAAACTTTTTGAGATAAAAGCAAAAGTGGCAGTAGGAATTTATGGGTTGAAATGTCTCCTTCCATTTTATGTCTTTGTTCTTAGTCCTGGGTCCCTTTATATTTAGCTTAAAATTCCTGAGCGTCTTCAGGAGTTGAACTTGCTTTTTGTGGTAGAACTTGATGTTCATGTGTATCACGATGCAAAGTTCTGTCAGGGCCAACGGTAAGACGTGCGTGTGAAACCCTCTTGTCACGTCAGGGTAGCCAACACTTCACAGAGATCAACCCTGAGCAGAGCACTGGGCCGAGTACTGGGGATTTGTGGATGAATTTTACTTGTTCCCACCTCTGAGGAGCCGAGAACAATGGAGAAGGCTGGAGTGTAAACAATTGCATTTCAATGTAGTGTAATAAGTGCTCTAATAGAATCACATACAAAGGCAAATGGGGAGGAATGCTTAACTTTGGGCGATGGTACAGGTTGGGGAGGAGGTTCAAAGCAGGCTTCACAAAGGTCGTGCCCAAGCAAACCTATTATGTATGAAAACATATAACGGGAGTTTTTCTGGGCTGTAAGGCGGGGACTAGGGAGGGTGAAGGCATGTCAGACAGAGGGCACAGTGTATGCAAAGACACCGATGTGTGATATCAAACTGTGTGCAGAAAATGACAAATGGTGCGGTATTGTAGGAGCACAGTGTGTGTGAGAGTGGGGTGCTGGTGTGAGTGACGGTCACGGAGCATGTGGCTGCAGGTCCTTCTGTGTGGCATTAAGAGCTGGTGCCACCTCATGTGCTCAGTGGGAGCTATTGAGAAGTGGAGCCGTGCTGTGTGATGTTGGTCCTTTCTGAAGACCGCTCTGCTGTATGGCAGGTGTACTGAAGGAGACGAGAGTGGGCAGACAGTCCATCAGGGGGCGATTAAAAGAGCTCCTGGGTAAATGATGATGGCCTGAACCGAGGCCGGGATACCAGAGGTGGAGAAGAAGAAAGGGCGTTTGACATTCTTAAGACTTAGCAAAACTATGTTGATTATACTGAAGGCTGAAGAAGACAAACCCTGTTTGCTTCATGTAACATTCTGAATGTACGTTTTCTATTTATAGATCCTAAGTAAGTTAGAACTCATAATTTGTTAAGGAGGGACATTCTAGGAACAGGAGCTATGGCAGAACTCTTCACTGCCCACTGGTCCAAGGTAGGGGAGGGCCCCCATGGGGTTCCACTTCTAGAACATATTTGGTTTGTAGGGCAAAGAAGCCCTAATTTGGTCTCTAAGAGCTTGAGGGTCATTTAATCCAAGCTCACCTAATGTAGGGAACCAGTTTTGTAGTGTGTTGAACAGAAGCTCATCAGGCCCCAGCTTGAAATGCACCACCAGTGATAACTTACCACCGCTTATGGCAGCCCCTGCCTTTGTACAGCTCTATCGGAAAGTTATGCTTTACACTGCACCAAAGTTGGCCTTCTATCTTTTGTTTGGGTTATTTCTAATAGGGACATGGAAATGCGACTCTTTTTCAGGAAGCCTCACTGAGGAGCTAAAGATGACTTTTAGATTTCCCCCATTTCCTCAGTCCCCTCTTGTGGGACATGGATTCTGGGTCCCTTACCATCTTGGGCATGATCCTTGGGCAAGCGTCAAATATCAGTGTTCCTTTTAAGATGCAACCCTAATAGTCTCTCGCTATTATATACTACACAGTTGGTCTTGCCACAGAAGTATGATGGTCTTTTTTTTTTTAGTATGATGGTCTTGAGAAGTATTTTCATCAGTCTGAAGTTCTTAGTTATTTCCGCAGCCAAATCATTGACACCTGCTGAGTTTCTAGCCACTAAATCCCCAAGCAAAGTCTTTTGAATCCTGCCAATCCCATCCAGTTCAACTGACTTTTAGAATCTGTATGTGCAACTTTATATATGTTTCTGTTACGTTTGTCTTCTTGGGTTTATAGACCCAGAGTTAGTTAAGAAAATTTACTGATGCAGAACTCAAAATGATCTTATTAACCATGCCTTAGTTTTGTTTCATCTGCAAATTTGTTAGCTTTTTTGGTTACCACTATTCGCATCCCTTCTTAACCTTAACCCGTTTATACTCTGTTTTAGTCTTGACCTTTTCCTAACCCCACAGTAGATTAGGAACTTTAATCAATGGTTGGTTCTGCTGCAGAAGCTGATCTGGCCTCCCCTCCACTGTCCTGTCACTCCCGCCTCAGGCAGATGTGGACGTGTGGATATGGATGTGTCTTTGGGGGCACACCTCTGCTTGTTCCCATGCTGTTGCTAACGCTGTCGTTCATTACCTCTGGCAGTCCCAGCACTTCCTCTGCTTCAGCAGGCCCTGCACTCAGGGATTGTAGTTCTTTAATCTACACCATAGAATAAGGCCTTACCTTGTGTGTGTGTGTGTAAAAATCCATCAGTGGTACAGACCCTATTTATTTCATCCTACCTAGGGGTTCCTCACTTTCCCAAAGATTCTTTCAGGTCTTGGCCAAAAGACAATACAAGTTGTAAGTAACAGTTATAATGGGGACTTGGTGTGTAGTTGGTGGTCAGTGCCCAGAGTGTGACACCTCACCCCGTCACTTCCCACCAGCCCACCCCTGGCTTGGCCTGGTGACCTTCCACCACGTGAAGATGAGTTTCTGCCTCTTCTGCTCTCTCTTTTCAGAGCATGAGGGGTTGAAGAACAACCTTGTCTCCTATCACCAGACAGCAGTCTTTGTCCTGGAAGTGAAAATCAGTTCCAGTTTCTACGGTTTCTTTTTGAACTGTCAATGCTTGACACAAAGAGAATTTTCACTGAGGGTTCTGATATGAATGAATTCAGGCAAGTTCTCAGAATGCTCTCTGCATTGTCCGTGATACTCATTACATCTTTTTATTAATGTTTGTACTTCATTCATCCTGAGAGATACCCGTGTTTCCTCCTTTCCCTTCAGATCTTTCTCATACAGCGGTTCTCAACCTGTGGGTCCGAGGTTCGCGGCAGGAGGAAGGTTGAGAACTGCTGCCCTTGGACTTTTCTTCACCTTTGCGGCCCTGACTTACCCTCCTAGTGTGCTTCTCTCTGAAATGGAAAGAATAATACTCTTCTCTTCCTGAACAGGATTTTCTAAGGATTAAATGAAATGCTGTATGTAAAGCAATTTTATAAATTCTAAGGAACTGTATAGGTATTATTATTATTATTATTATTATTATTATTATTATTATTGCAGTTTTTGGCCGGGGCTGGGTTTGAACCCACCACCTCCAGCATATGAGGCCGGCGCCCTACTCACTGAGCCGCAGGTGCCGCCCCATAGGTATTGTTATTTGCCAGAATTATCTGTGAACAAGCTTAGATTTGCTTGGGTCAGAAGATCTGCAAGGAAGTCGCGGTTCCAAAGCTGGAGAGGGAGTTGCCGGACAGACATCAGAAAATGCGTCTTACCTCTCCCTAGGTCAGGGAAGCCAGGAGCCTTCTACAAGGTGGCTTACTTTTTGTTTTGCAGATTTTGGCCAGGGCCAGGTTTGAACCCACCACCTCCCGTATATGGGGCCAGCGCCTACTCCTTTGAGCCACAGGCACCACCCAAAGGCGGATTACTTTTAAGTCTCTTTTCCTCTCCTTGAGAGGTAGCAGGCTTTCTCTAGCTCTCAGGCTCCTCGAAGACCCACCTGTTTCCTTCTATCAAACAGGATTTCTCAAGCAAACACAGCCGTGTTGTTGTTTGTCTCTCAGCAGCTCTGCTGTGTGGGGAGCGAGGGCTCCAGTCTTGATCAGCCCAGGGACTCCGGTGCCCAGCCTCTGATATATAGCACCGGGACTGCAGGGCATCCGAGTTGTAACAAGAGCAAGATGAGCTTGTGGCCTCGGGCTTCTAACCTGCTCCTCAACCCACACTTCAAAGAAAGTTATTACACAAGAGTTAGACTAAATCAAACCAAACTGCAATGTTTGCGTGCTGTGACCCATTTCCAGATCTCACTGTGTCTCACCACTAGCCCCTTGGAGACTCAGTTGGGGGCAGAACAGAACGACTCAATGATAATTTAGTTGTAGGTCTTTAAAAATGAGTCCAACTGATTTATTTTGAAATTTCAGTTAAGCATGATGTCAAGAAAATCTCTCTGGCTATTTATCATCTTTTTTCCTCTTAGCATAGTGCAAGTAGGCAGAATAAAATTAGAAACAGGCTATTCATATACTTCCCAGTTTTTGTTGTAGGCTGATATTATTACTAGAATACCAATGTTAAGATGTTTTGATGATAATTTTCGGCCAAAAGAACACTTGTCATAGCAAGGAAGGTCTTTCTTATGCTTTTTACTTTGTTTAATTGGCAATGTTATTCAGGTGCTATAGGAAGAGGTATAATAATGATCTAAAATGATGTATTTCACTTTGGTTAGACCTACCACTCCCATTTTTCCAAAACATCACAATTTGAAAGCATGAAAAATTGGATTTTGTTTTTTGAGCTTTCAACAGTGGATACATACTCTGTCAAATTTTTGAATCATAAAAGAAATAAAGCTTATATTCATTATTTTCTAGTGTTAAATATGTTTTGTAGGATAGTCTAGAAAACTTTGTATGGTAAATCTGGCAACTCTCGTTTAACTCTTAGTCGAACCATTAAAATGCATCCCTTCTTGCCATTCTACATGTATTTACTGTGTATGACAACAAAGGTTTTAGAAAATCCTTCGTTTCAGCCACAAATCATTGCAGTATCTCGGAATCATTCAGAGTTAAGACTCGGAGAAATCACGAAATTGTATGAAGAACAAAGACTGTAAGGACGGGGTTTCATCCACTGTCACAGAGTTTGCATGAGTACAGACAAATGTTCCTCTAACACTGAAAGGTCTTTAGTGGGAAATAGTCAAACTAAGCAACCAGTGTCTTACGGGGGAATGAGAGGCCGCCACAGGCAGGGAAAGTCATAAATCCAGGTCTGGTGGTGAGAACTGAGGGTGTTCTATGGCTTATACACGTCTGTGCTACAGCAATAACTATGTCCATGGTTACTTTTCCATGTTTCTAATCACTCCTTCAATACTTGTTTTCTATCCTTAGGAATCACAGTGATGCTTCAAGTCACTGCTTTGGAAAACTAAAAGCGTGAGATGTACTGAGGGTTCCCACCCTCCGCCATGGTCCCCATCCTACTGCGTCCTGCCACCGTCACTCAGCTTCTGAGGGTAAGGTCACTCAGTCCGTCAGCGGGTCTTTACAGGCTCCCTGCTCACCCTATGCCCCAAAGGTACAAAGCACCACAGTCACCGCCCTCAGGGAGATCACAAGCTATTTTAGAGGGTTCAGGGGAAGTTAGTGTCTTGAAAATGTTTGCAGACTTTCATGTGTGAGTGTGCATATCTTTGAGGAGAGAGTCAAAGAAATACCAGATTCTTAGAGGGGTCCATGATTCAGAAGAGGTTAAGATTAATAGATCCAACGGGAGAGACAAGACTGATTTACAGAGTCCGCAACGTAAGAACAGCAGTATATAATACAACCTGTCGGGTCAGGCAGGGTCAGAGCCACCAGGGACAGTTTCCAGACTGAGATTGGGGTTTTAGGTGAAGGGTGGAAAAGAGGAGAGGGCAGTGGCCTGGAGAGCAGGCCGTTCAATGGAACTCCTGGTGTGATTTGTGCCGGCTCCTTACTACCCGGGCTCCAACAAGCTAGTGAAGTGGGATTAGCACACTACACGTGAAAAAAGATTCGGGGAGGCTAAGTGACTCATAGGGAGTCAGCACAGCCTCCCTTAAACCCCTCAAAACCCCAGCCCACTGCCCTACAGTAGTGAAGGGATGACAGCTCGGCAGGAGAGGGAATGTCCCACTGAAGGGACCGCTCCTGTGAGAAGAGCGGGGTCCTGTCTGGCTCCAGCGGGCGCTGATCGTGCCCGAGCCACAGTGCTCAACTCCTCTCCCTCTAACCCAGCGCCGGGTGCCCTCAGCACCCCCACTCTGCACTCAGGGAGCCTGAGGCTCTAAGCCACATGTCTGGGCTGGACAATGTGGGGCTGAGTTGGAATGAGTTGAAACTCAAATCAACTGCACTCGAGAAATATTTGAGAAAACTAACGCGTTTTAAGTGTTCACAGTAGTCCAGGTGCTCTGCTGGTCACTTCATGGACATCTTCTCATTAAGTCCTCACAGAAACATTGTGAAGCCAGTGTAGTTATTGTTTCCGCTATTTCATAGAAGAGAAGTGAAGTCACAGGTAGACGGAAGCTCAGGAAGGCTTAGTAACCAGTCCAATGCGCAGAGTTTGTCTGGGCTGGAATCTGACCCAAGTCCTGAACTCAGGTCTCCAGTGGTGCAGCTTGGTGTGCCAAGCCAGGGATGCCGGGAGTGGAGGCTGCAAGACTTCTCTCACTTGCTCTCCTCCCCGTGCTCCCTCCCCTCTCCTCCCCGTGCTCCCTCCCCTCTCCTCCCCG
>CAUYON010017673.1:0-10886 GCA_963573935.1 Arctocebus calabarensis
TTTTTTTTTTACACTTTCACATTTAAGGAAAAAAAGGTAACATAATTCTCTTAATTACATGCCCATACAAACCTCCCCTCAGTTTCATACAAAAGACCAGATAAAAAAGAGTATTTGGCTTATCCTAAATCTCAAATCAGAGTTTACCACAGCTCTGAAATCTAGACAATGTGGGGACAAACAAAACAGAAACTGCTCAACTTGCATTTATGTACCTTACTATGCCTATCTAACTGCTAATTGCCTGATACCATTTAAATTATCCAAAATGGCCAGCACCTGTGGCTCAAAGGAGTAAGGCACCGGCCCCATATGCTGGAGGTGGCAGGTTCAAACCCAGCCTCGGCCACAAACTGCAATAAATAAATAAATAAATATCCAAAATGGTTTTGGTGCTCTTACTCAAAGTCTATACCTTTATTTATTTAAATTGCCCCAAACCTTGGATGTAGGTATAATTCATCCTATTTCTATCTTTGCCTTCCACCCCACAATCTCACCTTCTCTGAGACCTTCACTAACTATTTCACTATCAAAAACTGCCCCAACTGACCTTCTGTTACGGTATGAATGTTTGTATCTCCCCCATCACAAAATTCATGTGTTGAAACTTGATCATCAATGTGATAATGTTACAAAGTACCGTCTTTGGGACATGAATAGGTCATGAGGGTAGAGCCCTGCTGAATGGGATTAGTTTCCTTATAAAAACAGACCTTCTCTGCATTATGTGAGGAAATAGCAAGAAGGCACCATCTATGTACCTACCACAGAGTGGGCCCTCAACAGACACCAAATCTACTGGTACCTTTATGTTGTGCTTCTCAGCCTCCAAAACTATGAGAAAAGTCTACATTGTTTACAATCTACCCAGTCTATGGTATTCTATTATAGCAGCCCAAATGGACTTAAAGCAAGGCTCTTCTTATACTCCTCTCCTCCTCACTCTCCATGATCTAGCTACACAGGTCTCTATCTCCTCAAATATGGCAGGCTTTGTCCTGCCTTCGGGTCTGTGCCAACAATACTCCTGACCCTGAGCTTAAAGCTGTTGGCTTCTCACTCTTCAGATCTCAGCTCAAAACATCATCTCCTCAGCAAGTTCTCCACTGACACACTATCCCAAGTAATAGGCCCCTCCATCCTTACACTGTATCATATTACCCTGCTTATTTTCTTTACAGTAGTCATAATCTATAATCATCTTGTTTGCTATTGGCAGTAAAGACAGAGTAAAAAAATAAGGAAATCTCCATAAAGGCAAGGATTCTGTTGTATGCCAAAAAAAAATAGTTGTATATCAGCAATGTAGAAAGTAGGTACTCATTCACTGAATAAATGAATCTCAGGAATATGTAATCATGCTATTTTTATTGATATGTGCTTGTGTTTATTCTAATAGATTTTAAGCTCTCTGAAGGGGGAGAACTATAGGCCCTCCCAAGGCATCTAATACGATATTGAGCAATTAAGGCCAAGAACAAATACATTTTTAAATATTTTTTAAAACTGTTGACTAAAGTAGTAATACAAAAAATATGAGATTTTTAAAGATATGCAAATGTGAGTTCCAATCAATATTTATGATCCTGGCAAGTTAATTCATTTCTATACAGTTAATTCACTTCTAAAAAGAGGGAACTCAGGCTTGCTCATTCAGGTTTGGCCCTGCCAGTGGCCACATGGAAGAGATCCAACACTGAGTTGGGGTCTGGTCCAGCAGCATGGAGGAGTCCCAGCAGCCACTATGAGCAGAGGTATCTTCCAGCCTAATTCTAGCACAAGGCTATGGGAGCAGCTCACCCACTTTCTACTGGTAGAAACCATACTACAGCTATGTGCAGGCACTAAAACTCCATCCCTGTGTCCACCTACCTCCTCAGAGACACTTCTAAAACAACCTGCACTGTCCTGACCCAGACCTATCTAGAAAAGACCAGCAAACAGGTGTTAGTCAGCTATAACCTTCAAAACACAGACAGAAACTTCATTTATCCACAGAAAACAGGTTCAAGGAAGAAATGTAAAGGTTTTCCAGCAAAGTTCTAGCAGAGTGGCAGAAGTGAGAATCTGTAACTTATGTACAAAATATATTTAAATTAAAGAATTGAATTTCATTTTGTAAATGAAAAGAACTCAGAAAAATCCTTGCTTCTACTTGATGAGCTTTATTGATAATTTGGCCAATCCTTTCTGAAATTCCCACTCTGATCTCAAAGAGCAGTTTAAACTAAACGTCACATCTGTAGCTCAGAATATTACAGAAAGGTATGTAACCCACATCTACTTTAAGAGACGAAATAACTTAATCATATAATTAAATATGTTATCAAGTCTCTAACATCCCCTCAGGAAAACAATATAGAGTAGCAGTAAATAGCCCTAGCTTTCAAGTCAAGCAGGCTTAAAGCTCATATTTCTATTATGTGTAACTTTCCGCAAGCTGCTTAACCTCTTTAAGCCTTTGTTTCTCCATAGAGGTAATAGGCCAGGCCCAGTGGTTCACACCTGTAATTCTAGCACTCGGGGAGGCCAAAGAGGGTGGACTGCTTGAATTCAGGAGTTCAAGACCAGCCTAAGCAAAAGCGAGACTCAGTCTCTACTAAAAACAGAATAACTGAGGCAAGAAGATCGCTTGAGCCCAAGAGCTGGAGGTTGCTGTGAGCTATAACGCCACAGCACTCTACCCAGGGCAACAGCTTGAGACTCTGTCTCAAAAAAATAAAAAAAGAGACAATAGTATCAACATCATAGGTTTTACCGAGTTACTCAACATACAGCACTCAACACGCAAATATGTGTTCACAGTATTATTATTGTGAAGTAATACAAATAAGCAGCCAATTTAGAATCAAATCTTCTCTAGACAATCTTCTGTAGCAATTTGTAATCTTTTTTTTGAGACAGAGCCTCAAGCTGTCACCCTGGGTAGAGTGCTGTGGCATCACAGCTCACAGCAAACTCCAATTCCTGGGCGCAAGCGATTCTCTTGCCTTCGCCTCCCAAGTAGCTGGGACTACAGGCGCCCGCCACAACACCCGGCTATTTTTTGGTTGCAGCCGTCACTGTTGTTTGGCAAGCCCGGACTGGATTCAAATCCGTCAGCTCCAGTGTATGTGGCTGGCGCCTTAGCCACTTGAACCACATGTGCCAAGCCAGCAGCTTGTATTCTTACATTACAACAAACTAAGAGCCAATCACATACTCCTAAAAACGAAAAAGAGCACTAACAAAGTATTTGATCAGAAGATAATAAAGATCAGCCAAGTGCGGTGGCTCACGCATGACGCAGGTGGATGCCTGAGCTCACAGGTTCAAAACCACCCTGAGCCAGAGCAAGACCTCGTCTCTTAAAAAATTTTTAAAAAGAAGAAAAAGATAATAAAGATTAGAGTAATTTTTTTTTTCCCTCATGATTAGGACCTAATTCACAAGGCAAAATTTTGCTTTCAAAAACTATCAGCATCGGGCTGGGTGTGGTGGCTTACCACCTGTAATCCTAGCACGCTGGGAGGCCGAGGAGGGTGGACTGCTTGAGCTCAAGACCAGCCTGAGCAAAAGTGAGACTCCTATCTCTATTAAAATAGAAAAACTGAGGAAAGAGAATCACTTGAGCCTAAGAGTTGGGGGTTGCTGTGAGCTATGACACCACAGAACTCACTGTCTCCAAAAAAAACAAAACAAAACAAAAAAAACTATCAGCATCAATAGGAAACCAGGCTTCCAAGTCTAGCCCAACATCTACCAGAATGTATTTATTTATTTATTTAGAGACAGAGTCTATGTCGTCCTCAGTAGAGTGCCGTGGCATCACAGCTCATAGCAACCTCCACTCTTGGGCTCAAGTGATTCTCTTGCCTCAGCCTTCCAAGTAGCTGGGACTACAGGTACCCACCACAACGCCTGACTATTTTTTTGTTGCAGTTGTCACTGTTGTTTAGCAGACCTGGCTGGGTTCGAGCCCACCAGCTTCAGTGTATGTGGCCGGCACCCTAACCACTGAGCGACAGGCACTGAGCCCATCTATCAGAATTCAATATGTACATTCATTGACCTGGCAATTCCATTTTTAAATCCTTCCCCAACTACACAAAGTAGTAGATACAAGGATATTCACTGCAATCTTGCTTGTAAGAGGAAGACAGGAGATTAATTACAGCTGCATAAATAGGGGACTGGTAATATAGGTTATAGTGAAAAGGAATACTATGAAACTATTAAAAAGAATGAGCTACAAAGCCTGTTAGGGGCTGACCTCTGTGTGTCCACCCCCCCCCCCAATTCGTATGTTGAAGGCCTAACCCTCAGTACTTCAGAATGTGACTGTATTTGAAGAAAGGGCTTTAAAAAAGGTAATTAAGGGGTCGGTGCCCATAGCTCAGTGAATAGGGCACCAGCCACATACACCAGAGCTGGCACATTTGAATCCAGCCTGGGCCTGCCAAACAAAGACAAATGCAACCAAATAATAGCTAGACATTGTGGCAGGCGCCTGTAGTCCCAGCTACTTGGGAGGCTGAGGCAAGAGAATCGCTTAAGCCCAGAAGTCTGAGGTTGCTGTGAGCTGTGACACCACGGCACTCTACCGAGGAGGACATAGTGAAACTCTGTCTCTTAAAAAAAAAAGAGGTATGTAACTAAGGTAAATTGAGACTAGGTGCAGTGGTTCACAGCACCTATAATCCTAGCACTCTGGGAGGAGGACTAGGCAGGAAGATGGCTCGAGGGCAAAAGTTTAAAACCAGCCTGAGCAAAAACAAGGACCCCTCCCCCCAATCTCTACCAAAAATAGAAGATTTTGCTTTTTCCACGCCGCTCAGGGATGGCCGTATACCGGGAGGGCCCATACAGCGTTGTTCTGGATTCCCACGGTAACTTAAAGGTAAATTTTCACAATGTCCGGAGCCCTTGATGCCCTGCAAATGAAGGAGGAGGATGTCCTCAAATTCCTTGCAGCAGGAACTCACTTAGGTGGCACCAACCTTGACCTCCAAATGGAACAGTACATCTACAAAAGGAAAAGTGATGGCATCTACATCATAAATCTGAAGAGGACCTGGGAAAAACTTCTGTTGGCAGCTCAGGCCATTTGTTGCCATTGAAAACCCTGCTGATGTCAGCATATCCTCCAGGAATACTGGCCAGCGAGCTGTGCTAAAGTATGCTGCTGCCACTGGAGCCACTCCTATTGCTGGCTGCTTCACTCCCGGAACCTTCATTAACCAGATCCAGGCAGCCTTCCGGGAGCCTCGTCTTCTAGTCCCAGGGCTGACCCCCAGCCTCTCACAGAAGCATCTTACATTAACCTGCCTACCATTGCTCTGTGTCACAGATTCTCCTCTGCATTATGTGGACATCGCCATCCCATGCAACAACAAGGGAGCTCACTCAGTAGGTTTGATGTGGTGGATGCTGGCCCGGGAAGTTCTCTGCATGCGTGGCACCATCTCCCATGAACATCCGTGGGAGGTCATGCCAGCTTTCTATTTCTACAGAGATCCTGAAGAGATTGAAAGGAAGAGCAGGCTGCTGCTGAGAAAGCTGTGACCAAGGAGGAATTTCAGGATGAATGGACTGCTCCAGCTCCTAAGTTTACTGCTACACTACCAGAGGTTGCAGACTGTCAGAAGGCGTGCAGGTGCCCTCTGTGCCTATTCAGCAGTTCCCCACTGAAGACTGGAGTGCCCAGCCTGCCACTGAAGACTGGGCTGCAGCTCCCACTGCTCAGGCCACTGAATGGGTAGGAACAACCACTGAGTGGTCTTAAGCTGTTCTTCCACAAGCTCTTAAACAAGATGGAAATAAAGTTGGAGGAAAATAAATATCAGTTAAAAAAAAAAAAAAAAGAAGAATTTGCCAGGCACCATTACATGCCCCTGTAGTCCCAGCTACATGGGAGGCTGAGGCAGGAGGATCACCTGAGCCCGGAAGTATGAGTTTACAGTAAGCTATGATCATACCACTCCCAGACCTTCTCTCAAAACAGAAGTAAAATGAAGTCATATGGGTAGACCCTAATCCGATATGACTGGTATCTTAGTGTCCTTATAAGAAAAGGAAATTAGGACTAAGAGGGAAGATCACATGAAGACACTCAAAGTCAGACACCTACAAGCCAAGGAGAAAGGCCCCCAGAGAAAAACCAACCCTGCCAACACCTTGATCATGGACTTCTCCCTCACAACTATAAGGAAATGAATTTGTTTGTTGTTTAAATCACCCAGTCTATGATACATCAGCCCTTACAAACATGTATGTGGTAATATGGAAGATCTCCAAGATTAAGTTTTTAAAAAGCATGAGGTAAAACAATGTGTATGAGATGTCAATTCACGTGAGTTGTTTTTCCAAACAGAGAGGTGATGCATATACTTACAGATGCAAAGTCTTTCTACAAAGATACCTAAGAAACTAGTAACAGTGGCTGCTTCTGTAACTAGCACTCTGGGAGGCCGAGATGGGTGGATTGCCTGAGCTCACAGGTTCAAAACCAGCCTGAGCCAGAGTGAGACTCTATCTCTAAAAACAGCTGGCATCATGGTAGGCCCCTGTAGTTCCAGTTCTTTGAGAGGCTGAGGCAAGAGAGTCACTTGAGCCCAAAAGTTTGAGGTCACTACTCTATCGAAGGCGGACAAAATGAGACTCTGTCTCCAAAAAAAAAAGTGGCTGCTTCTGAAAAATAGGTGTCTGTGATGAGTACATTAATTTTCTGTCATATTCCTTAGGCACTGAAGTTTTCACCATGAGCATATAATATTTTCTCTAATAAAAATATCTTAAAATAAAAAATAAACAAAAAAAGAATATCTAAGATGAAAAGCTCCCCAAGACATCTTCAACAATTAGGAAAAGCACTGTCAATAAACCTGAGGTCTAGAAGCTAACAAATCTTTTTATTTCCTTGCTAACAAGTCTTGATAAACCAAACTCTCCAAAATTCTCAATCTATTTCATGACCGTAGGCAGTTTTATTAGAGCTATAAAAAATTCACATCACTTTTCTCAGTGATTCCACTTCAGATAATTTGTCCGAAAGAAAGAAGACTTTATTAGGAAACAATGGAGGCTCAACACAGTAGTTCAGGCCTGTAATCCCAGCACTGAAAGGGAAGATCACTTGAGGCCATGGTAAGACCCATCTCTACAAAAGATTTTGTTTTAAGACAAGAGTCTCGCTCTGTTACCCAGGGTACAGTGCAGCGGCATCATCATAGCTCACTGCAACCTCAAACTTCTGGGCTCAAGGATCCTCCTACCTCAAGCCTCTCAAGTAGTTAGGACTATAGGTGTCTACCACACCCAGCTAATTTTTCTATTTTTTATAGAGATGGGGTCTCCCTCTTGCTCAGGCTGGTCAAACTCCTAACCTCAAGCAATCCTCCCACCTCAGCCTCTCAGAGTGCTAGGATTATAAACTAAGTCACCTTGTCCAGCCTACAAAAAAACTTTTTTTAATTTAGCCAGGTGTGCTGGTGTGCACCTGTAATTGCAACTACCCAGGAAACTGAAACATAAGTATCACTTGAGCCCTGGAGTTACAGGTTACAATGAACTATGAGTACACCACTACTCTCCTGACCGGACAACACAGCAAGATCCTGTCTCTAAAAAAATAAAAATAAATAGGCTCAGCGCCAGCCACATACACCTGAGCTGGCAGGTTCGAATCCAGCACGGGCCAGCCAAACAACGATGACTGCTACAACCAAAAAATAGCCAGGCGTTGTGGCGGGCACCTGTAATCCCAGCTACTTGGGAGGCAGAGGCAAGAGAATTGCTTAAACCCATTGAGGTTGCTGTGAGCTGTGACGCCACAGCACTCTATAGAGGACGATAAAGTGAGACTCTGTCTCTACAAAAAAAGAAAAAATATTGAAGGATGGGCCTTTGGGAGGCTGAGGCAAGAGGATCAATTCAAGTCAGGAGTTCAAGACCACCCTGGGAACCAGCAAAGACCTCATCTCTACCAAAAAAAAAAAAGTAATCACACCCTGCCCCTCCTCTCTGCTAGGAAGTGGGGGCAGGGTGTGATTATAATTGTTCCTTCTACCTGGATGCTCTTGCATAAACAGCTAGTTCAGTGAATCCCTTATAGGTCATTGTTCAAATGTCATTTTTACAGTAAGAATTTCTGTGACTACCCTATATTAAACTGTGACTCAGTATCAATTTTCAACAGTGTGCTGTAAGAGGATGTTAGGTGTGCCGTGAAAATTTTCAAGTATCATTATATTAATTACTTTCAAAAGTTAAGTATATTCTTTTTATCAACATAATTTAAGTGTGCCGCAAAAGTGTAACTATAGGTTCAAGTGTGCCATGAGATAAAAAAGGTTGAAACCCCTGTACTAGATATTGAAGCATTCTACTCTACCCTACTCCTCCATTTTCCGCTCCTCCAACTCATATCCTAGTAGTGCATAAACTTCATGAGAGCAGAGATTTGTTTTCATCTATTTTACTCACCACAATATCCCCAGCAACCCAAAATGGTAACTGTAACCAGGCAAGCACTCAAAGGGTTGTTGAATTCATAAGTCAGTAAGATGGCTAGATTACAGATGCAATAAGGCACAAAAACTTGTCCTTTGGACTCAGAGTATGTCCTTTAACATATCCTCTAGGTTCCTAAATCCTCTATCACTATCTGGATAAAGTTTTTTGTCCTTTTGTTTTTGTTTTGCAGTTTTTTGCCAGGGTTGGGTTTGCCCGCCACCTCCGGCATATGGGGCCAGTGCCCTACTCCTTTGAGCCACAGGCACTGTCTCTTTTTGTTTTTGTTTTTGAGGTAGTCTTAAGCTGTCACCCTGGGTAGAGTGCCATGGTGTCAAAGCTCACAGCAATTTCAAACTCTTGGGCTTAAGTGATTCTCCTGCCTCAGCCTCCCAAGTAGCTGGGACCACAGGCGCCTTCCACAATGCCCAGCTATTTTGTTGTTGTTGTTGCATTTGTCATTGTCATTTTAACTGGCCCAGGCTGGATTCAAATCCACCAGCCTCAGTATATATGGCCACCGTCCTACCCACTGAGGTATGGGCACTGCTACTGTCTGGATAAAGATTCTAAAAAGAAACTTATACTCTTCTGAAAGAAAAAAATCCTATTCCTAACTCGTAAGTCAAAGCCACAACCTGAACTAGCTGAAACAAACACCAAAGTGTTTCACTTCAAAGCCACTCGGTATTATTTTCAGAGATAAATACTCTATCACTATAAGCAACTCTATTCTGTTGCAGGAATGCATAATTCTACAGACTTATAAACTATCAATATAAAAAAAAAACTCTCCTAAAAAAAACTCCCCAAAACTGTGAATCATTGTTTGCAAATGTACCAAAGTGAAATCATTAATGTAACCAATTTCTCACACTCAGAAGTCTTATAATTAAAATATGCCTCTAAAGGAATAATTCATTTAGATTTAAATCAATTAGTATATAATGAATTCAAGGAATAATGTAATTGCCAAAGAATTACCTCCAGAATTTGGGTTGTCAAACATTGCTACTTTAAAAGTAGTCCCTATTTTATTATGGCAGGCTTTTGGCTAAAAAAATTTTCATAACCATTTGGGTTTTTTTGTTTGTTTGTTTTTAATAGTTGGAGATTTTTTTTTTTTTTTTTTTGAGACAGAGCCTCAAGCTGTCACCTGGATAGGGTGCCATGGCATCACAGCTCATAGCAACCTCCAATTCCTGGGCTCAAGCGAGTCTCTTGCCTCCGCCTCCCAAGTAGCTGGGACTACAGGCGCCCGCCACAACGCCCGTCTATTTTTTGGTTGCAGCCGTCATTGTTGTTTGGCGGGTCCTGGGGCTGGATTCGAGCCCGCCAGCTCAGGTGTACGTGGCTGGCGCCTTAGCCCGTTGAGCCACAGGCGCCGAGCCAATAGTTGGAGATTTTATTTTATTTTATTTTTATTTTTTTTTGAGACAGAGCCTCAAGCTGTCACCCTAGATAGAGTGCCATGGCATCACAGCTCACCGCAACCTCCAATTCCTGGGCTCAAGCGAGTCTCCTGCCTCTGCCTCCCAAGTAGCTGGGACTACAGGCAGCTGCCACAAAGCCCGGCCATTTTTTTGTTACAGCCATGATTGTTGTTTGGCAGGCCCGGGCTGGATTCGAACCCGCCAGGTGTACATGTCTGGCGCCTTAGCCCGTTGAGCTACAGGCGCCAAGTCAAAATTTTCATAAACATTTGTAAAGAAAAAGACTTCATCTTTATATTACAAAAGAGAAAACAAGAGCAAGAGAGATAAAATAATACCAATTTCTCCAACTGAACATAACAAAGATGAAAACAAACTTATATCTTCAGCCAGAATATGAATTAATCTTGATCCTGGCTTAACCTTTCATCAATTACCAAAACAGTTATTTTTTAAAAGAAACAAGAGCCCAACCTAAGTCCCTAATATACAACCTTGTATTTTTCCCTACTCCATCTCTCTTAAATAACTGGTAACTGATATATGAAGTGATTTTTCTGCTCTTAACTCTGATTTAACTAGAATCAAAGACAAGTTTTTTATGTTTTGTTTTTATCATTGGGGATTCATTGAGGGTACAAGAAACCAGGTTATACTGATTGCATTTGTTAGGTAAAGTCCCTCTTACAATCATGTTTTGCCCCCCAAAAGGTGTGGCACACACCAAAAGACAAGTTTTTAAAATAATATATTTTGATTTCTAATGTAATATGTGCAATAGGAGAGGGGGGAGAGTTAATCTAAAAGATGAGACCCAGGGGGCGGCTCCTGTGGCTCAGCGAGTAGGGCGCCGGCCCCATATACCAAAGGTGGCGGGTTCAAGCCCGGCCTCGGCCGAACTGCAAAACAAAAAAAATAGCCGGGCGCTGTGGCAGGCGCCTGTAGTCCCAGCTACTAGGG
>CAUYON010017676.1:0-16495 GCA_963573935.1 Arctocebus calabarensis
TACCTTTAACAAATATGAAATGTCCATCTTTATCCTTCCTTACTTTGGTTGGTTTAAAGCCTATTGTATCTGTGAATAAGATTGCAACACCTGCTTTTTTCTGTTTTCCATTTGCCTGGAATATAGATGACCATCCCTTCACCTTGAGTCTAAAATTATCTTTTAAGGTAAGATGAGATTCTTGTATGCAGCAGATATCTGGCCTGAGTTTTTCTATCCAGTCAGCCAACCTATGCCTCTTTAGAGGACAATTTAAACCATTCACATTGATTAAAAATAATGATAAATCTTTAGAAAGTCAGTGGACATTTTTAATCCTTTCATCACTGTGGGAGTTGAAATTTGATAAAAAGTTTCTGGGTGAATTTACTTTTGTGGTGGAGGATTACGCTGATCATTATGGAGGATAGGTCTGAGAATATCCTGGAGAGCAGGTTTAGTTATGGCAAATTTCTTCAACATGTGGATGTCATTAAAGTATTTAATTTCTCCATCATAAATGAAACTCAGTTTAGCTGGGTATGGATCCTGGGTTGAAAGTTCTTTTGTTTTAGGGGATTACAAGTCAATGACCATTCTCTTCTAGCTTGAAAGGTTTGATCAGAGAAATCTGCAGTTATTCTAATGTTCTTCCCCTTGTAGGTAATGGATTTCTTACGTCTGGCTGCTTTCAGAATTTTCTCATTCATATTAACTTTATGAAGTGAAGTTCATTATGATGTGCCTAGGGGATGTCTTATTCGGGTTGAGTCATGCTGGGGTTCTGAAACTGTCTGCTATCTGAATTTCAGAATCTCTTGGCACGTCTGGAAAGTTGTCTTTCATAATCTCATAAAGAAGAGACTCTGTGCCTTGTGATGCCACTTCATCGTTTTCAGGTATCCCTATAAGGCGAATATTGGTTTTCTTCGAGTCAGAAGCTGTCTGAACTGTCTGAGAAAATGATCTGTTTTTGCCTTCCATTTCTCTCCCTCTTTGTAGGTTTGGGAACATTTGAAAGCTTCGTCTTCAATGTCAGAGATCCTTTCTTCTGCTTGCTCCATTCTGTTGCTGAGGGATTCTACTGTGTTTCTCAGATCTTTGAGGGCTGCAACTTCTTGTCTCAATGTGTCAACATCTTTGGTCCTTTTGTCTTTGAATTCGTTGAACTCTTGAGACATGTTTTGGATCATCTTTTGGATTACTGCTTGAAATTCTAGTTCCGTCTTTTCCTCCATTCCGCTGATCTTATTTTCTATCCAGACTCTGAATTCGATTTCTGACATCTCAGCCATTTGCTTATGCAAGGGATCTTGTGGTGTATCTACCTTGTAGTTCCTTGGGGGAGTTGATCTACTCTGATTATTCATATTGCCAGAGTTTCCTGTTGATTCTGCCTCATGATTATTTTTCACTGTGACCTTCCTCAGATTTGGGGAGGTGTCTCTCCCAGATCAGACCCTGGCAGGATCACTCTGCTGTTGCTGGATCTTTGTAGGGAGTGACCAGAGAGTTCTGGCTGTGGGAGCAGCTCCGGAGTGTGGCACACCCAGATGAAGCAGCAGGGCGTGGGAAGGTGCACACAGTTCTGGGAGTGCCCGGCACCCAGTGGCCTTTGCAAAGGGAGCCCGTGCCTCCAGCAGTCTCTGGCTAGGAGGAGGGCACCAGAGAGAGGGCGTTGTGCCTCTCCTGATTCCCTGGCCAGACAGGTGGGGTGGTGCAGAGACAGAGAGGCTAGGGGAGGACGCGGGTTGTTTGACTCCTGGAGTTCCTGACCTGGGCATGCAGGTGGAGGTCTAGTTGTTTCCTGGTGGGGTCCCTGGCCAGTGTGGGCGGCAGGCGGAGGCCTAGCAGGGGTGAAGGTGGAGTCCCTGGCTGCTGCAGGTGGTGGGCCAAGGCCCAGGGGGCACAGATCTGACTGGGGGGGGAGTCCCTGCAGAGTTCCTGGCTGCTGCTGGCGGTGCCTAAGGCAGCACCAATCAGGGCCGCATGGGAGTCACTGAGGAGGTCCTGGCTGCTGCTGGTGGCAGACCAAGGCCCTGCAGGTGCCAATAGGGGTACTCAGGTGTCCCCACAGAGTTTCTGGGCACTGCTGGTGGCAAGCCAAGGCGAGCGCCAATCAGGCATGCCAGAGTGCCAGTGGAGTTTGTGGCTGCTGCTGGCAGTGGGCCAAGGCCTGGCAGGGCACCAATGGGGGCCGTGTGGGAGTCCCTCCGAAGTTCCTGGCCACTCAGGGTGGTGGGCCAAGGCCTGTCGGGCACAGATTGGAGCCCTGCAGGGGTCCCTGCAGAGTCCCTGGCTGGCAGGTGGTGGGCTCAGGGGAGGGAGGCAGAGTGGAGCCCTGTGGTTCCCTGCGGAGTTCCTGGCCTGGGGCCTGATGGGGGCTCAGTGGGGCCCTGGAGTCTCTTACCTGGCAAGACACCTGGTCTGGCAGACGGAGGGTGGTCACTGCTCAAGTCCTCCTCCCTCAGTTGCAGCAGAGGTCCGGCTTCCTGTGAGTCAGGTAAGGGGGGAAGGGTATCCTGGAAGTTCAGAATGGCGGAAAACTGTAGTTCAGTTTTTTTGCCTGAAGCTTGGTTTTTTGGAGTCACAGCTTGCATCAGCAGAGGTGACCTGCAGTTATCAATTCTCTCTCTCAGTTGGGCTCCAAGTCTTCAGCTCAATTGGGTAGTTTCTGGAGGTTATCTTTCCTTTTGGACAGGAGCCTCTGTAGGAAGCTACTTCCAGTTGGCCATCCACCCACACATACATATGAAAGATGAAACCCAACTATAGTCAAGGATGAGGGAGGGAAGAAGAGAGGGAGGGGGGGGAGAGGGTGGATGAATGGAGGGTAATTGGCAGGCCCTCACCTATGGTATATATTGCAAGGGTACATGACAAATGTATTAAGAGTAGAGTATAAATGTCATAACACAATAATAAGTAAGTGAGGTGAAGTCTATGTGAATCAGTTTGATGTGAGCATTCCAGATTGTATATAAAATCAGCACATTGTATCACATAAATGCATACAGTTATGATTTAATAAAAAAGCATACAGTTATGATTTAATAAAAAATAAAATTTATAAACTTAAAGAAAAAAAAAGACTATGAAGGAAAAAAGAAGAGAATTCCTGAACTTGAAAAAAATCTTCTGAAATAACCCAATTAGACAAGAAAAGAAAAAAATATTAAAAGACAAAGGAATCCTGCGAAAGTTATGAGACAACATTAAGTTAACCAATATTCCCATTATGGAAGGTCAAGAAGGTGAATAGATGGGAAAAGGCATAGAAGACCTATTTAAGGATATAATAACTGAAAAATTCCCAAGACTAGCAAGAGATATGAACATCCAGATGCAGCAAGCTCAAAGATCACCAAATACATTATAGTCAAATTGTCAAAAGTCAAAGACAAAGGGAAAGTTCCAGAAGCATCAAGAGAAGAGTGCCAAGTATTATATAAGGGAGTTTCCATTAGACTAAGACAGATTTTTCAGCAAAAACCTTGCAGGCCAGGAGAGAATGAGGTGATATATTCAAAGTGATGAAATTAAGAAAAAAACAAACCTTCTGGTAGCCAAGAATATGAAACCCAGCAAATCTATCCTTTAAGTCTTTCCCAGACAAGCAAAAATCAATTGCTTGTCACCACTAGACTAGTACTACAAGACATGCTTAAAGGAGCCTTACCCCTGGAAGTGAAAGGATGATAACTCCCATGATGAAAACTCATAAAAGAAGAAAACTCATTGGTAGAGCAGATAAAAAAATAGGAATGAGAAAAAAAATCAAACTTCATCACCACATAAATTACAAAATGCAGAGCTAAACAATAAGAGAAGAAGGAAGAAAGGGACAGAGACTATATAAAACAACCAGAAAACAGTTAACACAATGACAGGAGTAGGTCCATATCTATCAATAACCACACTGAATATAAACGGTTTAATTACTTGATTAAAAAACACAGACTGGCTGAATGGATAAAAATATAAGACCCAATCATATCTATAAGAAATTCACTTCACTTGTGAAGACACACATAGACAGCAAGTAAAGGGATTGAAAAAGATATTCCACACAAGTGAAATCTAAAAATGAGTAGAAATAGCTTTGCTTATATTAGCTAAAACAAACTTTAAATTAAAAAAGTAAAAAGAGACAAGGAGGTCATTATATAATGACATTGGTATCAACTCAGCAATAATAATAATTGTAAATTATTTTTACATTTTATTATTATTATTATTATTGGGATATAATAATTATAAATTTTATTATTATTATTATCAGGATATAATAATTATAAATATATATGTTCCCAATACGGGAACATCCAGATTATAAAGGAAACATTAGAGCCAAAGAGAGAAATAAACCCCTATATAATAACAGTTGGGGAGTTCAAATCCTATTCTCAGCATTAGATAAATCAACAAACATCAGACTCAAACTGCCCTATAGACCAAATGGACCTAACAGACATTTACAGAACATTTCATCCAACAGTTGTAGAATAAGTATTCTTCTCAGCACATGAAACACTCTTCAGGATAGACCATATGTTAGGACACAAAATAAGTTTCAACAAATTTTTGAAAATAAAAACCATACCCAGTATTTTTGGAGATCACAACATGATAAAACTGGAATCTAATAACAAGAAGAATATTGGAAACTACAAATAGATGGAAATTAAACAACAGGCTCTTGAACAACAAAGGATCAATAAAGAAATTATGAAGGAAATCAAAACATTTCTTGAAGCAAATGAAAATGGAAAGCCAACATGCCAAAACCTGTGGGATGTAACAAAAGCATCAATAAGATGGATGCTTATAGCAATAAATACCTACAATGAAAAAAGATTTCAAATCAACAATCTAAAGAGAAAAACAGTAGTAAACCAAAACCAAAATTAGTAGAAGGAAAGAAAGAATAAAGATGAGAACTAAATGAAATGGAGGCTAAACAGAATACAAAAGGCCAATAAAACAGTTTTTTAAAGATAAACGAGATTGATAAACCATTAGCTAGTTGAAGTAAAAAAGTGAGAAGACCCAAATAAATAAAACCAGGAACAAAAAAAGGAGGTATTACTACTGATAGCACAGAAATACAAGGGATCATTAGAGACTATTAAGAACAATTATATGCTAACAAATTTGAAAACCTAGAGAAAATGGATAAAGTCCTGGACACATATAATTTACCAAGAAATAGAAAATGTGAATAGACCAATAATAAATAATGATATTGAATCAGTAATAAAAAAGTCTCTCAACAAAGAAAAGCTCAGGACTGGATAATTTCATAGCTGAATTCCACCAAACTTTATGAGAACAAACACGAACTGTTCTCAAACTATTCCAAAAACTTGAAGAGGAAGAAATTCCTCCAAACTTATTCTATGAGGCCAGCATTATCCTGATACCAAAGCCAGACAAGGACTCCATACGCACACTTGCATAACTATAGGCCAATATCCCTGATGAACACAGTTGTAAAAATTTACAAAAAAAAATTTAGAAAATTAAATCCAACAGCACATCAAAGAGATTATATACCACGATCAACTGGTATTATCCCAGGAATGCAAGGATGGTTCAACATATGAAAATAAATAAATATGACAAACCATAACAGCAGAATGAAAGATAAAAATCATGTGATCATCTTAGGAGATGCATAAAAGGCTGGGCATGGTGTTTATAATTCTAACACTTTAAGAGGCTGAGGTGGGAGAATCCTTTAGTTCAGGAGTTTGAGACCAGCCTAAGCAAGAGCGGGACCTCATTTCTACTAAAAACAGAAAAAATGTCTGGGCATTGTGTTAGGTGCCTGTAGTCCCAGCTACTTGGGAGGCTGAGGCGAGAGAAGCACTTGAACCCAAGAGTTTGCAGTTGCTGTGAACTATGACACCACAGCACTCTACTGTCAGTGACAGAGTGAGACTCTGTTTCAAAAAGAAAGTCCAAAGTAAAAATGAAATAAAAGAGAATGAAAAGGAGAAAAATTAAAAATAAAAGAGAAGTAAAAAATTTAAAAAAGAGAGATGCAGGAAAAAAGATTAGGCAAAATTCAACATCACTCTATGATTAAAAACTTAAGAAATTAATTATAGGAGGAATATACCTCAACACAAAAGAGTCATAAGTGACAAACCCACAGCTAACATCATACTGAATGACAAAAAGTTGAAAGCCTTTTCTGTAAGATGAGTATGTCCACTTTTACCACTCTTATTCAATGTATTGCTGAAAGTTCTAGCCAGAGCAATTAGGCAAGAGAAGCCCATAAAAGGCATACAGATTGGAAGAGAGGAAGTCAAATGATCCCTGTTTGTAAACTGTGTGATCTTACCCATAGAAAAACCTTGACTCCACCAAAAAACTCCTAGAACTAATAAAAAAATTCATTAAAATTGCAACATACCGAGTCAACATACACAAATCAGTGGCATTTATAAAGTACTTGAAAAAGAAATTAAGAAAGCAATCCCATTTATAAAAGCTACAAAAGAAAAAACCCTACAAATACATGGAATACATCAGAGAACCCGAAAATAAATCTATATACTTATAACTGACTTTTGACAAGGTGTCAAGAATATGCATTGGGAAAGGGAATCCCTCTTCAATAAATGATGCTAGAAAAACTAGATATCTACATGTAAAAGAATAAAACTAGATCCCCATCAACTCAAAATGGGCTAAAGACTTAAATGTAAGACTCGAAAATATAAAACTACTAGAAGAAGACAAGAACATAGGGGAAATACTTCAGCACGCTGGCCTGGGCAAAGGTTTTGTGGGTGAAATTTCAAAATCACAAACTATAAAAAGGAAAAACAGACAAATGGGAATACATATTAAATAAAACATCTGCACAGCAAACAAACAAACAAACAAACAAAAAACCCCATCCCATCTCCCCCCAAAAACCATCAACAAGAGAAGAGGCAACCTACAGGATGGGAGAAAAATATCTGTAAACTATCTATCTGACTAGGGACTAACAATCAGAGTATACAGGGTGGATATAAAGGTTTGAGTGCAATTTATTATGTTAAACTATTTTAAATTGCACACAAACTTTATGTCCACTCTGTATAAAAATTTAAATAACTCAATAGCAAAAAGACAAATAATTCAATTTAAAAATGGACAAAAGTTTCTGAATAGACATTTCTCAATAGAAGATTCACAAACAGACAACAGGTATATGAAAAGATGTTCAACATCACTGATTATTAGGGAAAGGCAAACTCAAACCATAATGAGGCATCATCTCACCCCAGTCAGAATGCTTATTACCAAAACAAAAGTAAAAGTAATAATAATAAAAAAAAATAAAGCTGGCTAGGACACAGAGTAAAGGAAACTCTTATACAATGTGGTGAGAATATAAATCAGCACAGACTTTATGGGAAATAGTGTGGAGTTTTTTCAAATAACTAAGAAATAGAACTACTATATGATACAGCAATCCCTCTACTGGGCATTTATCCAAAGGAAAGGAAATAAGTATATCAAAGAAACATTTGTACCCCAGTGGTTATTGCAGCACTATTCACAATAGCCAACATACGGAATCAACCCACGCATTCATGAATGGATAAATGGATAAAGAAAATGTGGTATATATACGCAATGGAATACTCATAAAAAATAATGAAATTATTAGTGGCATTAGTGGCAACATGGATAAGCATTGAGGACATTATGTTGAGGTCAATCAGACAAAGAAGGGTAAACAACACGTTTTTGCTCACATATAGAAGCTAAAATGGTTGATCTCATTTTACTAGGGAGTAGAATTGTGGTTATAAAAGGCTGGGACAGGTTGATTAATGGGTACAAAGTTACAGCTAAATAGGGGGAATAAAGTTCTATAGCGCTTCAGCGGTGACTAAGGTTAACAGTAACGTATTGTATATTTTCAAATAGCCATGAGAAGATTTTGAATATTCCCAACACAAAAGAAGATAGGTTTGAGGTGACAGATTTGCTAATTATCCTGATTTAATCATCATTCATTATACACATGTATCAAAATATCATGTTGTACTCCTTAAAAATATGTACAATTATTACATGTTGATTAAAAATAAGCCACTTCTTGTTGGCTTTCATATCAGATGGGAAATTTCCCATAATTCATGTTAGTATTTTCTTTTTAAATAGATAATACATTCTTTTGATCTGTCTGTTTTTAGGCTTTTTTTCTTTTTAGTTTTCAATAGTTTACTTATGAAACATATGAAGTGCTTGGTGTGAATTTCTTTGGGTTTATCCTATTTGGGATTTGCTCAGCTTATTGAATCTGTAAGTTTGTGCCCTTCACTGTGTTTAGGGAGTTCTCAGCAATCATTATTTCAGATGCTTTTCAACTGTCTCTCTCACTCTTCCCGACTACCCAGTGACCTATTGTTACTGTCCCACACATCCCTGAGCATCCATTACTTTTTTCTGTTTTCTCTTTGTTTACATTGAGCAAATTCCATTGGTCTGTCTTGAAGTTCACTGATCCACCCTCTGTCCTGACTGTTCTACTGTTGAGTCCATTCATTGAATTTTTATTTCAATTGTTGTATTTTCAGTTCAATAATATTCATTTGTTTTTTAAAAAATTACAGCTTTATTGGCATTCATATATCACAAACAAATTCTTTTCAAGTGTCTGATGCAGTGGACGACAGTATATTCAAAGTTATGCAACTGTTACCACAAGCTCATTTCAGGACATTCCAATACCTGGGTCAGGAACCTGCACTATTCAGTCCTTCCCCATCTCCTCCTCCTCCCTCCCTGGTAAGTACTAATCTGTTGTCTGTGTCTGTGGATTTGCCTGGTCTGGACACTTCAGACTCGTGTAAGTGGAGCTTTCTGTGTCTGGCCTCTCTCTCTGAGCATGAGTCCAAGATGCATCCACCTTGCAGCATATGCAAAGCTCCACTTCACTTTGAAGGCCAAATAATGTTCTATGATGTGGATACACAACATTGTGTTTTCACATTTGAATTTTTTTCATTTTATTATGAATAATGCTGAGACATGGCATGAACATTATATGCAGATGTTTGCATAGACATAAGTTTCCATTTCTCTCGGATATATAGCTCTGAATGGAATTGTTGTCACAGGGTACTTCTTTGTTTAACATTTTGAAGAACTGCCAAACTTTTTCTTAAGTGATTGCACTATTTTTCAATCCCACCAGCAATGTATGAGAGTTCTAATTTCTCCACATTCTCACCATTGGCTCATTTTTACAACTTCTTTTTTCTTTGCTGAGATTTTCTATTTTTCCTATTTTAAGAAAATTGGCTATTTGCTATTTTCTATTTTAAGAAAATTTGCAATTTATTATGGAAGCATTTTTATGGTGGCTGTTTTAAAATCCTTGTCACTTAATTCCAACATCTAATTCTTTGGTATTGGTATCAGTTAACTGTCTTTTTTCAAATTGTAGTTTTCTTGGTTCTTGGAAACCAAGATGAGTGGTTTTTAATTGTAGCCTTGACATTTAGGTTATTTTTTGTGAGGACTGCGCCCACCCCCTAGGCGGTGGATGGTGCTGCACAGAGGGAGGTGAGTGAGGGAAGCTTTATCAGTATTTACAGCTGCTCCCCATTGCTCCCATCGTAACCAGGGTGCTGGAATCAGGAGCAAGAGCCAAACACTCATGTGGGTTAAAGTTATCCTTCATTACCAAGATTTAGAAACTAGGGAAGACAGGGAGATCATTCTCCAAGTCTGCCTCCCTTTGAGAGAGTCTCGCAGAGTTCTTCTGGCCCTCCTGGAGTCACTGTCTTCAGTGCACAGCATTGGTCCACTGATCTCTGGCTGGAGGCCACATCCATTTGTTGTTTTTCTCAGCCCAGGGTCCTGACACCTTTCACGGTGTCCCAACCAGGGGAGGACTGGCTGACGTGACTGATAACTAGTTAGATTAAGTAACTTTTACATCAAGTGAGGCGCTTTCTTCTCTTACTTGGTCCCGGCCTGAGCTCCACCTCCAGCCAGATCAGCTACTATGAACCCAAGAGGGCTGGGTGGCATCTCGGCTGCACTCCTGTGAGAATCTAAGGCCTGATGAACTGAGGTGGAGCGGAAATACGCCTGAATCATACTGAAACCATCCTCACCCACCCCACCCCAGTGGAAAAATTGTCACCGGTGAAACTGGTTTCTGGTGCCAAAAAGGCTGCTGTATTAGGTGACTGTTGACCCTCTTTAAATATTTTCTAGTAGGCGGTCATGTGTTTAGAGTTAGTGTGTGGGTTCTGGTCTTCTTTTGTGGGCTTTAGTTTAGTTTCAGAGTTCTTGTAAGCTGTCCCCACCGCAGGTCTCCCCCACTGGATGGGCACCTGTGAATTCAAGGCCTCCTTGAATGGCACATAGGGCCGCGTCCTGGATGATGCGTGGAACATGCGCGGCGCCGGCGTCGAGTGTGGGCAGCCCTGGTGCTGAGGGACAGCTCCGATGCTCAAGGGCAGAGCTAGCCTACTACGCGCCGCTCCCGGCGGGGGGTGGTCCTGGTGGAGCAGAGCCGAGCGAGACCCACCTGCACCATCTGGGCAGCGAGACCCGCCTGCACCAGTGCAACCTGTCTGCGTCTCTGCGGGCTTTTTTACTTACACCTATCCGCGGCTCTTTATGTTGTTCTGATCTTGCCTTGGGTGGTGACCAAATTTTGTCACCTTTGGATGTGTCTCCCTGGGCGTTTCCAGGCAGCTCCAGGGAGGGGCCAGACAACAGCAGAGTCTTGCGGGGCATCTAAGGGGGTGTGTGTGTCTCTTCTTGTTGATTTTGGTTCTAATTTTGTTTTAGCAAAGTGTTCTTCAGTGATGTCTTAGATTATTAAATTTATTTCCATCTTTATAGTTCCAAGTTACACCTAGTCACCTTGGCTCAAACCTTCCGTATGTTTTCACAATTATTCTTTGCCTTGGGTCTTTCCTACCCACCCTGTGAGAGTCTCTGTGGGTTTATGCCCACGTCAAGATTGGGTCTTCTGTCTGCTCTGGTCTTCATGCTCGTTGATGTCCATTTCAACCTGCCGTGTTTTCAATATCCTTGGTGTTCTTCTCCCCTCACTCATCATTCTTTCATCTCATTGTATTCTTTATCACACTGACCTATTTTCTTCTAATGACATCATTGTCTAATTTTATAAAATGTCCGCTTTGGTTTTGGTTTTTTGTATCTCAGTGAGAAGGGCAGGCTGTTTTTCTAGAACTTTCTTCTAGTTCTCACGGCTAGTCCTCTGGGGTCCCACTAGATTCTGCAGTTGCCTGCACCTGGCGGACAGGTTGTCTGCCAGAGCCAGTGTGTTTGCCACAGCTAATTCAGTTCCCATGCCTGCCTCCTTTTTCCCTGGGGGTTGGCTGTGTCCCAGGCCATTACTGGCTTCCTAGGGCCGTTCCTGCTCACCCACTCTGTGGGCAGGTGGATGGTCAGGGGAGCTGAGGCCTGTGCAGCACTGGGCCACCCATTTGGCTGCATTTTGGGTCTGTGCTGCTGGCTTTGCCCAAGGTCCCATCCACATGTCTAGGTTGCAAACTTTGATCGTTCTGGGTAGACATGTAGGAAGTGAGAAGGAGAAGCTATGTTAAAGAAAAATCAGAAAAGATTTTTTGGGAGGTAGAATATTTATTTTGACAGACTTACCAAAAATACCATATTGCTTTTGGCTTGCGGAGTACCACTGTGGCGGTCGGCAAGAACAAGTGCCTTATGAAAGGCATTAAAAATGGAGCCAAGAAGAAAGTGGTTGATCCATTTTCTTTTCTTTTTTCTTTTTTTTCTTGAGATAGAGTCTCACTTTGTTGCCCTCGGTAGAGTGCCATGGCCTCACAGCAACTTACAGCTCTTGGGCTTAGGCGATTCTCTTGCCTTAGCCTCTGGTGTAGCTGGGACTACAGGCGCCTGCCACAACACCTGGCTAGGGTTGACCCATTTTCTAAGAAAGATTGGTATGATGTGAAGGCACCTGCTATGTTCAGTATAAGTAATATTGGAAAAACATTTGTCACCAGGACTTGAGAAACCCAAATTGCATCTGGTGGCCTCAAAGGTCATGGGTTTGAAGTGAGTCTTGCTGATCTGCAAAATGAAGAAGTTGCATTTAGAAAATTCAAGCTGAGGCTCGGCATCTGTGGCTCAACAGGCTAAGGCGCTAGCCACATACACCTGAGCTGGCGAGTTCGAATCCAGCCCGGGCCTGCCAAACAACAATGACAGCTGCAACCAAAAAATGGCCGGGCGTTGGGGCGGGCGCCTGCAGTCCCAGCTACTTGGGAGGCAGAGGCAAGAGACTCGCTTGAGCCCAGGAATTGGAGGTTACTATGAGTTGTGATGCCATGGCACTCTATCCAGGGTGACAGCTTGAGGCTCTGTCTCAAAAAAAAAAAAAAAAAAAAAAAGAAAAGAAAAGAAAATTCAAGCTGATTACTGAAGATGTTCAGGGCAAAAACTGCCTAACTTCCATGGCATGGATCTTGCCTGTGAAAAAATGTGTTCTATGCTTAAAAAAATGGCACACTATGATTGAAGTTCAAGTTGATGTTAAGACTACTGATGGTCATTTGCTTTGTCTGTTCTGTGTTGGTTTTACTAAAAAAATGCAACAATCAGATAGAAGACCTTTTACTCCCAGCACCAACAGGTTCGCCAAATCTGGAAGAAAATGATGGAAATCATGACCAGAGAGGTACAGACGAATGACCTGAAAGAGATTGTCAATAAATTGATTCCAGACAGCAGTGGAAAAGACATAAAAAAGGTACGCCAATCTGTTTATCCTCTCCATGATGTCTTTGTTAGAAAAGTAAAAATGCTGAAGAAACCCAAATTTGAATTGGGAAAACTCAAGGAGCTTCATAGTGAAGGCAGTAGTTCTGGAAAAGCTACTGGGGATGAGACAGGTGCTAACGTTGAACAAGCTGATGGATATAAACCACCAGTCCAAGAATCTGTCTAAAATTCAGGCTTTTAATAATGACAACTAAAGAATCCTATTTGTGAAAAAAATACCATATTGCTAATATCTTTGAGAGAATGAGACATAAAGTAACTTTCATGGTTTAACAACATGTATTTTTATTATATTTATTTATTTATTTATTTATATTTTATCATTGGGGAATCATTGAGGGTACCTAGAACCAGGTTACACTGCTTGCATTTGTTAGGTAAAGTTCCTCTTATAATTGTGTCCTGCCACCAAGAGGTCATCACACACCATGACCCCCCACTCTCCCTCCTTCCCTCTGTCTGTGCTCGCATTCCCCCACCCCTCACCATGTATTAACATCAATTGTCCTCATATCAGAATTGAGTGCGTTGGATTCTTGCTTCTCCATTCTTGTGGTGCTCTATTAAGAAGAATGTGTTCCACCTCCATCCAACTTAGTGCAAGAGATGTAAAGTCTCCATCTTTTTTAGTGACTGAATAATATTCCATGGTATACATATACCCATATACTACAGTTTGATAATTCAATCCTGGATTGGTGGGCATTTAGATTGTTTCCACACTTTGGCGATTGTAAATTGACCTGCCATAGACAGTTTAGTGCAAATGTTCTTATGATAAAAGTACTTTTTTTCTTCTGGGTAGATGCCCTGTGATGGAATTGCAGGATCAAATGGGAGGTCTAGTTTGAGTTCTTTGAGAATTCTCCAAACTTCCTTCCAAAAAGGTTGTATCAGTTTGTAGTTCCACCAGCAGTGTAAAAGTGTTCCCTTTTCTCCATATCCATGCCAGCATCTGCAGTTTTGAGACTTTGTGATGTGAGCCATTGTCACTGGAGTTTTCAGGGTGGTTTTGATTTGTATTTCTTTGATAATTAGGGATGATGAGCATTTTTTCATATGTTTGTTAGCCATTCGTCTGTCTTCTTTAGAGAACATTCTATTCATCTCTCTTGCTCAATGATATAAGGAACTGTTGGCTCTTTTTTGTTGCTTAATTTGAATTTTCTGTCTGTTCTAGTTATCAAGCTTTTGTCTGCTTCATAATATGCAAATATCTTTTCCTATTCTGATGGTTGTCTCTTTGCTTTGGTGGTTGTCTCCTTAGCTGTATAGAAGCTTTTCAATTTAATCAAGTCCCATTTGTTTATTTTCCTTGTTGTTGCAACTGCCACTAGAGTCTTCATAAAGTATTTCCCCAGGCTGATACTTTTGAGTGTTTTCCTCACACTTTCTCCAAGGATTTTTATTGTTTCATGCCTTAAATTTAGATCTTTTATTCATCTTGAATTGATTTTAGTGAGTGTTGAAAGGTGTGGGTCCAGTTTCAGTATTTTACATGTTGTTAGCCAGTTCTCCCAGCACCATTTATTGAATAGAGATTCTTTCCCCCAGTGTATGTTCTTGTTTGGGTTATCAAAGATCAGGTGGCTGTAAAATGGTAGTTTCATCTCATGGTTTTCTATTCAGTTACAGATGTCTATGTCTCTATTTTTGTGCTAATAATCATGCTATTTTGATCACTATGGCCTTGTAGTACAGCTAATGGCTCTGAATTTGTTTTTGCAGTCAAATGCTCTACCCTTGAGCTATACTCCCAACCCCTGGCTTTGTTTTTATTAGTAAGAATTACCTTAGCTATATGGTTTTTTTTCTGGTTCCATACAAAATGAAGAATTTTTTTGGTTTTTTTTTGCAGTTTTGGCTGGGGCCAGGCTCGAACCCACTACCCCTGGTATACGGGGGCCAGCACCCTACTCTTTGAGCCACAGGTGCTGCCCCAAAATGAAGAATTTTTTTTTCAATCTTTTTTTTTTTTTTTTTTGAGGCAGAGCCTCAAGCTGTCACCCTGGATAGAGTGCTGTGGCTTTACAGCTCACAGTAACCTCCAATTCCTGGGCTCAACCGAGTCTCCTGCCTCTGCCTCCCAAGTAGGTGGGACTACAGGTGCCTGCCACAATGCCTGGCCATTTTTTGGTTGCAGCTGTCATTTTTGTTTGGCAGGCCGGGCTGGATACAAACCCACCAGCTCAGGTGTACGTGGCTGGTGCCTTAGCCCACTGAGCCACAGACGCTGAGCCTTTTTTTTTTTTTTTTCAAAATCTTTAAATTGTAATGTTGGTATTTTAATGGGGATTGTATTGAATCTGTGGATTGCTTTGGGAAGAATAGACATTTTAACAATGTTGATTATTCCCAGCCCTGAGCATGGTATATTCTTCCATTTGTTAATATCTTCTGCTAGTTCTTTTCTTAGGTTTCATAATACTCTTAGTAGAGGTCCTTCACCTCTTTTGTTACTTATATTCCTAGGTATTTCATTTTCATTGAAGCTACTGTGAAGGGAATTGTGTCTTTGATTAGTTTCTCATCTTGGTTGTTATTGGCATATACAAAAGCTATTGATTTGTGGACATTGATTTTATATCCTGAGACATTACTGTATTTTTTGACCACTTTCAGGAGACTGTTGCGTGACCTGAGACGCAAGGGGCTATAGCTTTGCCTCAAGTGTAAATCCGCACTACAATGTTCAGCGCACAAGAAGCAGGCTACACACTCTGTTGTGGTATCTAGCCAATTAATTTTATTGCTGACTACCTTATATACTTTTGTAGTCATGTGCACACTTAAATCTGGGATTTACAATATTCATTATTTGACTTTAAACTTAAGTAGCAGATATCCTGTCCTGGAAAACAGCACAATACTCTTCTACTTTTGTTAAAAAATCTACATAAAATAAGAGAGACAGAGCTGTAGGAGAACTATTTCCTCATGTACTTAACAAGTTAACCTTAAATGGGTCTTTGACTTTGTTTCTTCACAGTGCTAAGATCTTTAGGCCAAGATCTGGACCAAGCCTCCAGGCATGAACCTAGGAGACAATGGCTACAAAAACTTCAAAGTATCTGTTCTCAGATGACCAGAAAACAGTCTTTGTGTTTGCTTCAGGGTTGCCCAAATCTATTGCTTTTTCTGTGAAGGCAAAAGCCAGTTTAACCCATTAGTGGCTTACGCAAATGAGAAGTACATGAGACATACATGTGGGGATTTCTAACCCCACAGGAGACTTGGGGTTCTCTAAGTTAAAGAGGGAGAGTTTCACTTCCTCTAACCCATTTGGGTCCCCTTTTTTCCTTCTCTTGCCTGATTGTACCGGCTAGAACTTTTAGCACTATGTTGAATAGTAGTGGTGATAGAGGACAACCTTGTCTTGTTCCAGTTCTGAGTGGAAAAGTTTTGCGTTTTACTCCATTAAGTACAAAATTGGCCTTGGGATTGCTGTAGATGGCTTTGATCAGTTTAAGAAATGTGCCACCTATGCCTAGATTCTTTAGAGTTCTGATTAGAAAAGGATGTTGAATTTTTTTTTATTAAATCATAATTGTGTACATTAGTGCAATCATGGGGCACAATGTGCTGACTTCATATACAATCTGAAATATTTTCATCAAACTGTTTAGGGTGATTGAATTTTATCAAATGCCTTTTCTACATCTGTTGACAGGATCATATGATCTTTGTTGTTGCTTCTGTTGATAAA